>JAGPOW010002791.1:2981790-3099545 GCA_030014935.1 Caiman crocodilus | reverse complement strand
TGAAGGGACCCCATGGTTACACGAGGCAGCGTGGGTCCCCATCCCTGCAAGAGGCACGAGCCCCTCGGTGCACAGAGCGGTGCATGGGGCCCAGACAGCACTGAAGGGACCCCATGGTTACACGAGGCAGCGTGGGTCCCCATCCCTGCGAGAGGCATGAGCCCCTCAGTGCATGGGGCCAGGATAGCTGCATGAGTCAGCTCAGGCCTTCTTGCAGCAAGCTACAGAAGGACGAAGCGACCATCCCAGCGAGGGGGAAGCCCTGCACCCAAACCCACGGAGAGACAGAGATGAGCCAAGCCCACCAGAACTGCCGGCAGTCGTGAGTTACCCGAAAAGGGATTGCAGTGTCAAGGAGGGGAGGAAACAGGGATTGCCACAGGGGAGGAGGGCCCCGGCTTCGCGGTCACTGGGCCAGGCTAGTCATCTGGCCTGCAGGAGGGAGCTAGTGTGTCTATGTGGCAACCTGCTCTTTCCCGGGTATCGCTCCTTCTTTTGGGCGCAAGTGCTGTACTGTTGCTGTAGTCCTTGTTCCTCGTATCGCTGGCACCTTCGCTGTACACGTGCTTCCTTCTTGTTGTATCATGAGATGGTTACGAGCTGCCTTATTTAGCCTGCTAGCGGTGCGGTTGCTGAAGGGCCCCTGCTAGAGCTCCTCTGCGCAATACTTGCTCCCGTGGTATTTCTTATCTTTATGCATTGAATCCTACCGATGTGATTTCATTGATGTGTGTTTGGACCAGTGACTTGTCCCTGCTGGGTTTTGTCTGCAGAGACCTAGAGCTTAACCCGTGCCCCTTGCCAGCCCCCTGGAGAGCTGCTCGGGGAGGGCTGGGCACCACCCGCTGCCGGCAAGAGCAAAGAGGGGCAAGGCCTGCGCTGAGACGGCGTCTTCGCCTGCCGTGCCCAGCTGAATTGCCAGGGTTGATGTTCAACAACAGTTAGTGTGCGTATCCATATGCGTATGTGTGTGTGTGTATCCATGTGTATGCATGTGTGTATCCATGTGTACGTGTGTGTGTATCCGTCGCGGAGCACCTCGCTGCCCCGCTCCTAGAAAGGGGAAAAGCTGCTGGGGAGAAGGGGCACAGCTGCACGTTGCCAGGGCAACTGATGAGAGTCAGCTGACCCGAAGGGGCGGGGCCTGGCTCTCATAAAGCCCAGGGCCGAGGCCAGGCCGGCAGTCGCCTGCCCGCAGCCGGAGAGGCAGGAGCTCCTGGAGTCAGGAGGCGAGTGCCGCTCGGGCAGACTGAAGGATGGCGGCTCCGGGACGCGGGAGCGATGCTGGTATGGCCGCGTGCCTTAAGTTCAGTTACAGGCAAGGGGCGTGCGTTTGCTTTATCGTTGTTGTGTCACACCGGTGGTTTGGGTGAGGCTGTTAGGGGTTGGAGGAGGCCTCAGCGGGGCCCACACGGTGTGGGGCCCTAGTGCCCGGGAGGGCACGATTTAGCGCCAGTAAGGGCGCAGCGTCCTCAGGGGAGACCCACAGTAGCGTGGGGATCCCGGCGCCAGTGGGGTGCAGTATCCTCATAGGGGCCCCAGCGCCAGCAAGGGCACAACTTGCGGGGCGCGTAGACGCCAGCCCAGAGAGCGGCATTTGGAGAGCCCAGGTATGGGCACGGTGAGCCCCGGACAGGGGAGTGGGCACCGAGGGAGCCCAGGAGAGGGCACTAGTAGAGAGCATACGGAGGAGGCCCGAGAGAGCGGGCGTGTGTCTTTTGACCGGACAACGTCTTTCCCATCGGCGAGGCTTGGGGCGCGTGGTATTAGGGGTTGGTTGGAGCCCCGCGCAGCCCATAAGGCGAGGGTGCCAGGGGAGCACCCATTATACAGGGAGATCCCATAGAGTCCGGGAGATCACGGGGACAGGGGTCCCGATACGCTGTGCCCGAGCAGGTGTAAGGCGGCCTCCCAACATATACTGAGCATCAAAGACGTGGCGGGCGAGAATAAGAGGGTGCCCTTGGGCCGGCCTAGGCACGGCGAGAGGGACCTCGGGGAGATCACAGCCCTCCCTGCAGGACGCGCCGTGACAGTATCCATGTGTGTGTGTGTGTATATGTGTATCCATATATGTGCGTGTGTGTGTATGGTTTATATGATTATAGACACTACACAGTGACATTAAACCTGTAAATAGTTAAATATCATTGGGTGTCCCTGGTATCTGCCCTGCTCTGGCCTGAAGCTAGGCAGTCACACTCCCACAGGCACGCTCACACCTGCTAACATCTCTCCAGATGGGGAAGGGGGGGTACCAAACGTGTACCACCCAAGCTACGTGTATGGCGAAGGGTATGGCTGTGTCTGCTCCCAGGATCTCCTAGGTACGCCCAGCCTCGATTGTCTTAATTAGCCCTGACTTTCTCTGTACACAAAGAGCTTATAAGGGGCCTGGCTACGAGAGAGAAAACTCTGCCCATAACTGGAACATAGCTCGCTCTCTCTGTATGCTGGAAGGTTTCTATCTGTCTGTCTATCTGCCTGCCTGCCTTTTTGGCCATTGGAAAGCTGTGCAAGTCGAGCATGGACACCTCGTTATTGCTGGACTGACAGAACTGTGTACCCGTCATGCTGGATGTGTAGGTCTCGCAGTGCCTGAATATTGAAGGAAAAGTTTGTTTAGGCGTCAAACTTCATGCCATGAAGGTTTCAAAAAGGAGCTGTAAGACTAGCTGGTTGTTTTGGCTGCGTAAGTAACTTCCTTGAGGCATAAAGAAACAGCACAGAAATGCTCTAAATAGACATGCAAGATGCACAGAAATGTTTCAAGGCCCTGGATCCTGGTGATATATTCCCTCCCCTCATCTCTCTCCATCCAGTCTGTCTCCTGAAGGTCAGAGCCCAGCATCTGCTGTGTTTCTGGGTGGTACCCCAGTCCTTTTCTTCACGCCAGAAAATTGAGCAACACCAGGCATCCATAGATTCAAAATGCAGCTTAATGTGTCAAGTAATGTTTTATTCCTAAACCAGCTTTAATCAGGAATATGTGTGTTCAATCATGGGGTTAGTCATGTTTTCCTATCTGAAGCAAACAAGCTGCCTTGATAAGCACGCATATGTTTATGCACACTCCCCCGGCTCTTGAGTTTGATGTCATGGTGTGTCCCACTCGAATTCTTGTTGCTAAATAAGCTTTAGGGAGTCCGCCGCGTTTCTGACTTTTTGGTAGGACATTTGTACGTGTCGAAGCATGTTCACCGCAGCTACGCTTTAGCACTTCTACACACAGAGGAACCACCTTGGCCCCAGCGTCCTCTGTCTCGGTAGCCAATTGAAGAAATTACAGATATGGAAACATGTACGTCAGAAGACACAACTGACCCTTACTTTTTGTAAGGCAGTATGGATTGAGCCAGACTTTAATTTGGCCCAAGGGCTTTAAAGTGGACTGGTGTCAACTCGGGATGGCTCCAAATCAAACACAGACATGACCGCCCTGAACTCTGCAGCACAGTGAATCCAGATCCAAATATCGCAGGCTTGGCTGATTTCTAGGATTATCTAGAAATCAGGGGCGATAGGCTGTCACCCGGTGTAACGCAGGGCTCACGCACGGTTTGTGCCCCTTGGCACTTTTCTCTGCAGTTGGGAAATTTCCCCTGCACAAGGTGAAGCGCTTCGGTATCCTCTGGACACTCCTCGGAGCAGAAGTATCAGGCGGTGGAGCTGGAGTCAGGAATGCACCCCTTCTGAAGGCTTTGCATGAACACATCTCAACTCAGTAATATACAGCGTGAAGCAAAGTTGGCTGTCGTTCTCAAACACCTGCTTGAGTTAATAATCCCTTTGCACTGCCAGCGATGACCAGAAAATATTTGTCTTGTCCTAGCGCGGAGCGGTGATTTAATTGTTTGTGCTGCCGTGAGGCTGACACGGCTCGACTCCATCGTCTTGAGAGCCGTGCGTGCGTGCAACGGGAGACGGTTTCTGCCCCCCCAGCGAGCTCGTCCAATTAATAAACAAGACAGACTAATGCCGAAAGGAAACTAGTGCTATCTCCTCTTTCCACAGGCGAGGAATTCAGCAAGAGATGAAGGGGCTTGCTAAAGGTCGTGCTGGGTGTGTGGCAGAGTTAGGGAATTAGGAAATGAAGCCAGCTCTCTTGCATCCCGGGCCGTTGACAGGACCGTTTTTCTTTTCCACCGACCGCCGCTTTCCTACAAGTCTCTTGAAAGTAAATCTCTTTCAGACGCTGGCAAACTGTGAAGTGAGAGTGTGGCTCCTAGCCTTGCAATCAAGCTGGGACGCTCACTAGGTGCCTCAGGATCTGAGCAGGGTTTGTGGGACGGAGGGATATCACTAAGTGGTTTCCCTTTTCTCTTTTCTGCTTGCAAATTCCTCAGCGCTCTTGTAAAGTTTCGGGCTCAGGTTGGGAAGATGGATGCCTTCTTACCAAACGTGGTGGAGGATGCTAATGTAATCTGCACCTGCCCCTTCCTCCCCCCTCAGCCACACGCATAACATTTGCAAAATACTCAATCATTTTGACCTGGGGTTGAGAAGAAGTGTGTTTGGCTCGTCCAGTTTCAGCACATCAGTGTTTCAGCGGTGTGCAGTGAAGACGACCAAAACTCGACCTGGCCGGGAGCTGAAGTTCCATTTCACAACAAATTTCAAGTTTCCAAAATTTGTTTCTGTTCCACGTTGGAACAACAACAAAAAAACCCCACACCCCAAAACCTTCCCACTATTTTGCCCAATGGAACTGAGAGCATGTCTGCTTTGGACAGAAAAGGTCAGATATTCAGTTTGAGTCTCCCTGGAAGTGACTGCATGGTTCATCCTAGCCTTCAGGAGCTTTTCATCACACACTTGCTGACACTGATATGTCGCCCCGAAACGCTTTGGTTTCAGCAGAACCGCTTTGCTGCAAAGCGAGTCGAGGCCCAAACATTTCAAGCCAGTCTAGTCAAACCAAGCAAGAATTCAGCCAGGTCGAAGACCTCATCTTCAGGCCCCAATGCCAGAGACCTGGGGAGAAGAGCCGCCTTTACAGATACCAACGACCCTGGCGTCTCTCAAAACTACCTCTGTCAGCCACTTTCATGAAAATATTTTGTTGTAACGTAGGTCTTGTTGGCAGCACTATTGCAGCGTCTAAGGTCGCAGTGCCGATCCGTGAATAAGGCACTGCACTGGGATGCTGCTGAGACAGGTCCTGTTCGCCGCGGTGCTGCTGGTCTGCTGCGTGCAAATGCACGCTATAACACCTTGGGCCCGTTCTCTTCCCTCCTCCTTGCCTTGGTTTCCACCTGGGTACGACAGGGCTAATGGCATCTCCTGTTAAAGTGCCTTGAGCTACGTAAATGAAAAGTGCTATATTAGAGCTGTGTTCTTACGAAGCCAGGCAGCAGTATTTCTTTTTCTCTTTTTATAAGGGTAAAACCAGCCTTGTTTTTCCAAACACTTGAAAAGGCCTCCTTTCAGAGCGTGATTTTATTTTATTTTATTTTTTTGTGGCTGTCCAGCCTTCGAGAGAGTATTGGGTTGCGAAAGGCTTCGGCTGCCAGTTCCTATATAAAACACCGCATTAGTCAAAACCCCCTTTGGACGGGACGCTGCGAGAGGACGCTGACCTAGATTTCGCTTGAGTTGTTTAGGTGGAGATTTGACTACAATGTGGCTTTTATCTGTTCGCAAAATGGATTTAGAGGATGTGTATTCCATCGAGGGCTTTTATTTCTCCTTAAAACCATTGTGTTCAAATTTGCTACCATATGTTTTCGGATTATTTTTTTTCCGGGGGTTTAGAAGGTCGGGTTTTAAGAGGCTTATCAGCTATTCCAGAATAGTCCAGCAGCCCATTAATTTACACATGTTTCGTGGTAGTAGTTGATGATTGGACAGCTTTAAAAGTCACGGCAGGTTGGGGTGCTGTTGCATTTCTGTACAATGGGAAATATTTCTGCCTCTTCGCTTTTGAAGTGCAGATATGTTAGACTATGATCATAACACAAATAGGCAGTCATTTCTTATCTGCTTTATTTGTGCTGCGGGAATATAATTTAATGCGAAAGGCATTTATAATGAATTTCTGGAATATCATTTTACTGGATAGGAAGTGCATGGTGTCTGGGGAAGGAGTCCAGCCTTTGAATCTAGGAGGACTTTTTGGAAATGAGCTGAGGCTGGACTTGCACCTACAACACCTTCTTCCTGTGAGACTCTCAAGACTGCTCCTGGACCGTTGATGAATTAGGCTGCTTAACGCTTCTGGCCCTGCCCATCCTTGAGCTTGAAAACGAATAAAATATTGCATTTGTCATTGAACGCTTGGTTCCAGGGAAGCAAACCACGCAGACGGCCAGGAGCGAGCTCCCCCATCTCACAACCTGTAAAACGTTGCGTGTATCCTCCAAGTTTCCCTGCTCCCCACCACCTCGTGCATCTCAAGCAGTCAGTACATAGTCCTACTTCTGAGCATTTGGTGAAAGGGCAGCTGAGAACTATTCGCCTGGGCTAACCTCAGGCCAGGCATTTTCTTGCCCCCCATCGCTGTCCATGCAGTGGTGTCAAGGCGAGGAAAATACAGCTAGAAAGAGTTAGTGTGATTTTGTTGTTGTTGTTTTTTATTGCAGCCAGCCAAAAGGTACTCAAGGTTCAGCTGCCTGTATTGCACTCGCCACACGCTTCCTCTCTGCCATCAAAGCGGTATATAAAATATTTCTTTGAATAGCAATATTTACAACAAAGTCTTTTTCATTTTGCATAAAGGAGAGTCCAAGCGCATGTCTTAAGTCTTGATTTCATTAACACAGCGCTGCAGTGCATCACAACCCATAAATATTTATCTTAAAGCATTCTTTGTATGATTTCAAAAACATTTGCCATATTTTAGCAGAAGGTTTCATGTTGTTTATTGTGCAATAGCCTTTTCTTTCCATAGATACACTGACAAATACATCTCTCAGATGGTCAGAGTGAAATGAATGGGAAGTCACGTTTTCCTCCAGACGTCTTATAAAACCTGGCATCCCTCCTTAGCAGCGGCGCTTGCCGGGAGGGTGGGGAGTAGGGGCCAGTTGGGGATTCCCCTCGCAAATGTTGTGAGTCAAAAGGATTTGCAGAATTGCCAGACCCGAGCTCTGCAAAATCCTGAGTCAGGTGCTAAAAATCATGAGTTCTTTTCTTTTTTTTCCTTTTTCTTTTTTTTAAATAACTGAATCTGGCATATTATTTGCTCTCTGGTTTCTGAGACTTGGGAGGGTTTTGGAGGGGCTGAATGGGCACTTGTCTGGGATGGTTTAGCAGCAATGAATGCTGCATCTCTGCAGGGCGTTAGGCTAGATGACCCTGGAAGTCTTTCCATCCTCACAGTTCTGCTGTGGGACTTGAAGAAATATACTGAATATTTTAAAAGTTGACAACACTGGCTTCCAATGCATTTCTGCATTGAGCAGCCTGCGCGACGGAAATCCCGGGCCCTTCCCGGGGACCAGGGCCCAGCTGGGAAAAGTTAATGCTTTGAAGAACAAGGGAATATCTAAAATGTGAGGAGATAATTTGGGTAAAAAATCCAGACCATGCATTTAGTTGCACTTCATGCTGCTTTGGTAAAATGGGATAAATTGCAAATATACCCAATTTGACGTAGATTGCTAGTTCCATAGCATGTCGAGGGATCTCAGAGTATCTGAGACTCAAACTTTTATAATTATGGATGCTTATTTTAATCTCCGGTTGGTATTTTCTGATATTGATCTGGTAAAAAGTGCAATAAGACTAGTTTGTTTTTTCAACGTGCATGGGCTGAACATAGCAGATGTGTGGGCCTGCGAACAATTAGCACGAAGGGCAGCCAAAATGTGATCAATTAGTCTCTCTGTTGATAAATATAAGTCCATGTGTATGTAAATTGCCAGTGCTTTTGTGAGCATAACGTTTTGTGTGCAGGCCACATTTTTAGAAAGAGGTTAGGATTTGATGCAAACCAGGCTGTTGCTTGTAACGTGAATCACTAATATATGATGATGAGATATGCATGCATACTCTGTCTTAAATTTCCTGCTTTGGCATCTGAGTATTTGTTTGCGTGTGTCAAACGATGCAGTAGTCTCTTATTTAGATAAAATAACCCATGTTCCGGAAAAGTGAATCGGGGTGCTAGCTAGCTGTTTAATAGGAAGTTGAGGGGGAGGTTTTTTATTCCAAATTCCGCAAGAAAATATCAACCATAATTTCTTCTTCTCTTATTTTCCAGTGTCGGGCAGGCTGTTGAGTCCACGCGCTAGTTCTGTCCTGAATGAAGTCGTCTTTCAAACAGGTAGTGCATCTCCTATTTTATAAATATTACCATGCAAACTCTGACTTGGCTCCCGCTCACCTCCTTGCAGCATTATCAGGTTCACTCGCCTTGCTCCTGACCTTGAGTCCTGATGCAAAGGCAACAGCGACCATTAACTTTAATGGTTATTGTGCTTGGCCTTTGCCTCTGCGCGCATGAGAAGATGAGGCCCGTGGTATTTATCTCTTGTTCCAAGTTCTTGATTTGCATTGAGCAGACCGATTGATCTCGCCTGTCCTATAGCACCTGCAGGCATAAAGTTGCTGCACCGAAGCATGCATAATGTACAATAGTGTACAGAAGAGGCACAGAATTGAAACCTTCCACGTGTTTTGTTTTGATCTTGTTAATTAAACGGCTTGCTCCCATTTATCGTGATCTGGAGAAAAATGACCATGGAGTTGCTTTTACTTTTAATTGCTGCTGTCGTATTAGAAATGGCCAGGGTTTTCTTTCCTTTGGAGATTGATTGATTTTTTTTTTTTTTAATTTTTTTTTTAATGTGTGAGACTGAGTGATTGTTTGGTAAATGTTAGTTGAAAAGAAATTAGTGAGAAATCAGGGGTTTTTGTGTTTTTTTTTAAATTGAGTTTGGTCCATTGAGTTTGCTGTCCATAAGTCTGAAAATGTTTTTACGGGATAGGATGAGTATTATCGTTCCCTTGTAATGAATGTGGAAGCTGAGGTGCAGAGCGATAAAGCTATCTGGGATGCATCTACATGTGCGCTTTAATGCTCATTAGCCTATTTTAATGCATATTAAAGAGGCGAATGCATTTTTTTCTACTACCGCACAATGGAGATACTGAATTTAATGCACATTAGCAAAAGTGCATTAACGAATGTTAAGGGGTGCCCCTCGTGTGTGACTTGGCCATAGAAAAGAGGCCCCCGGTATCCCAGTTCAGCGCTCTGTCCATTGTACCGTGTAATTAATAACGGCGCAGTCCCTGATTTGCGCCATCAGTACCTGGGGAGGATGCACCTGTGGCATTGCATGTCCTGGGACTCTACTAGCATTTCACTGGAGTCCGTAGAAAGTAGCAGCAGGGTTGCTGCGGCTGGAAGATCTACCAGACAGTGTGAATTGCAGCACTTTGCATGAGCGCGATGGTGTGAATGCTCTGCAGGTCTTGGTTTATACAAAAAGGAATCCTTATTTCCTTAGTAAGAAGGCTGCCTTTATTGTTTGAGCCATATATATTCCCTATGTCTCTGTCTGCAAATTCTGGTTATCACAAGCTGCTCCCTAGAGGCAGAATCCTATTCCTGTGAAGAGCTCTTTTGACTTCCCAGCTGTTTCTTATCGTAGATCTAATGCATAGAAGAGGAAAAGGCCTGCATATGTCCTGAGAAATCCTGAATTTCTGAAGTATTTGAAATACTTTAAAATACTTGTCATCTGAACCCTCCGTTTCCTTTCATCACATTAAAGTCAGGGCTCCGTCACGTTCTCAAGTGACCGCAGAGCCTTTGGGAGGCATGTGAAGTTCTGGCTGCACAATAAAGCTATGGGGAAGTACTTCACCCATGCCCATGATAGCTTTCATATGTTCCCTGCCTGGTATTTATTACTTTACATTATGTCTAACATGTTCAATTTAGTATATCTATAAAAATACAGCAAAAAAGGGGAGCTCATCATAGTGAAATCTGCCCTGTTGCAGAAGGGTCAGCACAAGAGCGAACGTGGGACTTCGTGATGCAACAGCCTCAAGCTCTGGGAAGGGGCGAGTTTCCATCTCAGCAAATAGCCTTCCGCAGAGAATCTGCTGATCTGCTCTGCTGGTGTTTTCCAATGCCTCTATTTGCTTATTCCCCAACCACATGAGATGAGCAAGACTGCATTGGCAGGAACATTGTGTGGGAAAGGAACAGTGTGTAGCACATACTTGTGAGAATACATATGCACAAGAGAATCCCCGTCCAAAGGGCTCGCACGGCCATTTTTGAGTACCGTTTCTCTTACTCACCAGACTTGTTGAATGTTTGCAAATGTCTGCGGGCAGCTGGCAGGCAGGAGAAGCTGGGGAGTCTCCCCCAGTTTTTGAGCTTTTGATCATCAAGTCTGGGACAGAAATAAAAGCATGTGGCTTGAGTGACTAATTGGTTGGCAGGGGGTATCACGGCCTGTCGCAGCTAGTTTGTGTCTGTAGTAGCTACGGCTTGTGTGCGCTGGCTTTTCATCGGAGACAAATGATGAAGAAATTAATTAAAGGATCCATCAGCTGATGGGTGACTGACTCGAACCATGAGCCGACGCCTTTGGAGAAATGAACAGCGCGTTCTTTGACCCGCGGAAGAGAAATGCCAAAATAATGTTATTTGCCTTTCAATTTTAAGAGCTCTTGAAGCAATTACCTGTAATGGCTGCACTTCTGCAAGACCCTTATGGAGTGATTATCCTCTCTTGGGACCTACCAAACCCTTAGCTTCGAGTGCCCTGCGCTCGAGGCTCCTCTTCTTCCTGTTCCCTTTTGTGTTTGCAAAAGTACTAGATGAATGGCCGTTGCCTTTGGTATCTGGAGACCACCACCGTTTCCTCTGTAGAACATGCCTACTAGACACCTAATTAACACAGCAGTCAGCTGTCCTCCCTGATTGGTTGCCCAGTTCCTCCAAAATAGCTTTCCTATAGTGAAGACTAGAGTAATACCAAATTATTCTAGTTTCACAGGTGGCTGCCTTGTTTGTGCGCACACAGCTTTGTAGGAAATAGGTCTTGTCAAGCAAAACTGCTTTCATTGTTGGACGTTACATTTGACTTCGGGAAGTATCCTTGTACGTGTAAGATAGTCAGGCTTTTGAAATGCATTTGACGTAATGTCAGGGATCCAGGTTGCAGCCGTATTGGTCTAGTGGCAAAAGTAATCTGGACTCATGGTAGAGGTGATCTCTTTTATTAGACCAACTAGATTTTTGCAAAAAATATTCTTTAATTGCAAGCTTTCGGGCACAAACACCTTTCGTCAGGTCTGATGAAGGGTGTTTGTGCCCGAAAGCTTGCAATTAAAAGCAATCTTTTTTTTTTTTTTTTTTTTTTTTTGCAAAAATCTAGTTGGTCTGATAAAAGAGATCACCTCTACCATGAATCCAGATTACTTTTGACTTGGTGTCACACAACATGCTGATTAGAAGAGTAGTGCTATACAAGCTTGATAGAGGTATGTTATATGAGGTAAGACTGATCTGAAGAAGTATTGTCCTTAAGGCGTTATCATCGAATGGGGATGCTTCTAGTGGGATTGTGCAGAAATCGGTACCAGGCTCGATGACCTGGAATTAAATATAACATCCCTGTTATCTTTGCATCGCATGCAAATTTTAGAGGGGGCAATAATGAGGAAGGCATTAATGACAAAGGTCTTTGGAGCGTGCAACAAAACTCTGGAGTGTCGGGGTGATCCCAAAGTATATCCTGGGTTTGTGTAAGCCTGTTGGTCCTGCACTCTGTGGAACGGGTATGCCCAGGTTATTAATTTGCTCAAAAATCACATGGAGACCACCACCTAGCCCTCATATGTCTGTGAAGATGTCCCCTCAGTCACACCGCCACCAGGGACCTCCATCCTCCTTCTCCTCACCCACAGCCCCTCCCAATGGCCATTGCCTCCGAAGCATCGCACGCAGCCTCTCCCCCCAACAACCTTCACGGGACTCCAAAAATCGTCTGCAGTGTTTCTGCCTGTGGACCCGTGACAGAGATTTGGATCATTTGGCCAATTGGGCTCGTTTGAATGATGCATGCTGTAACATCCACAGTTATATACCTAGGACTCAGGATGGCAAGCCAGGTATCACGAGTGGTTCCTGGAAAGGATCCTGGAAAGGAGCCGCGCTGGAAAGTATTCGGGGAGCACAATGAGCGAGCAACCAACCATGAGCTCTCAGAGTCAGGCTATGGGGGGAAAGAAGCTAATGTGATCTTTGGGCCAAGGAAAAAAGGGGCGTAGAGATGGTTTTACCACTGCATGCGACATTATTGACACACCAACTGCATGTGGTGCTGGGTTGGAAAGGGATAAATGGTTTTAAAAAGGAACGAGGCAACGTCTGGAGAAAATGCATTACAGCGAGAGACCTAAGTAACCCAATCTGGTTTACCATAATGAAAGAAGATGGTGGGGTGGCTTGAGAGAAAACACTTGGTACTGTAGCAAACCCAGCCCCTGCTGAAGGGAGGTGGATTTGGGGATGAATCCTTGGGTTAGGATGCCATGACTGAAAACATGCGATATGAGTGTTATAGTTCATGGAATAGCATGAAACTGCTTCTCGGGAGCCCAACAAGGATGTACTAGTCAAGTCTTTTTTGTTCAGATGCCTCATTTTTGCCTTACCATTGGTCTAAGCATTGGCGACTGGTGCCTCCTGAGTTGGGGGGGGGGGCACTGGATTGGCAACCAGGAGGGGTGGGGGGTCCCCCGGGGCCAAACGCTGAGCCTGGAACCACCAGTGGCAAAACCAGCACTTCCACCGGCACTGCCAGTTCACGGCTGGCGCTTCCAGGGGGTGCGTGGCCAATCTCAGGGGGCGCGCGTGCACCCGTGTGCACCCCCTGCATGTCGCCAACGGGTCTAATTGTGCAACCAACACAGCCGTTCTTACAGGACCACTCACGCATGCACGTGTCTGCTGTCACGTTCTTTGTGCCAAACACCACTCAATTAGGAAGATTTTAACCATGTAAAAGAATTCCTCCCCAACAGGAAGGCAGCTATTAAGCACATCTTCCCAACGTGCTGGGAGTTTTTCATTAGTTACCGCTTCCAGGGGGTCCTCGCCTCACCCTGGCGCCATAGGAGCATCTCTTGGGTGCAGCCTGCTCACAGCACTGTACCGAGACTCCGGATAAACTTTTAGTATCGGGCCCCCTTTTTTGCCAGAGATCATGATAACGATAATCGGACAACAGGAAAAAATGACCGTTTTCGGCCCCCCTTTCTGTCTGGACGCTGGACAGCCGTCTGGTTTGCCCATGCCTGTGTCCGGCCCTGCCTGCTCAGGACCTTTCGACCCCGTGACAGTACTGGAGACTCTTCTTGGTGGAGAAAGGCATAGCAGGGACTAATGGCTGGAAGCTGAAGCCAGAAAAATTTAACATCAGAAACTGAGGATAATTTATTTGAAAGGGAGGAGGTGTGAGAGAGAAGCGGTGGAATCGCCGTCTCTTGATGCATTCAAAACTTTCCGACAGAAATGTTTCAGCCCAAACATCCGAGATGCTTTAGCTAAACACAGGCAGGCGAGGATCTTTGGTGAGATGTGATCTCTTTTATTAGACCAACTCAGTCGTTGGACAAAATTGTTCTTCGCCAGCTTTTGGGCACAAACGCCCTTCGTCAGGCGCAAGTTCTCCTTAAGCCTGAAGAAGGGGGTTTGTGCCCGAAAGCTTGCAAAGAACAGTGTTTCTAACTATTTAGTTGGTTTAATAAAAGAGATCACATCTACCCAAAGACCCCTGTGTACCTGTGTCCCCAGACCAAAATGGCTACAACCAACAGCCCTAACGTATTGGCGCAGCGCACTTGGTGAAAGTCTGTGCCCCGTGTGATGCAGAAATGCAGGCTAGATGAACCGATGATCCCTCCAGGCCTTAAACTCTGAGCATTTGGGGGTTTGAAAATGCTGTTGCAGTCTGCCAGGATGGGCTGGTGTTTCTTTGAATTAAACGGAGGTGATGAGACTTATTTGCGTCCTCGGTCTGGTAACGTGTCGCAGTGACATTTCTGCAGTCAGTCTGGTCTCTGTCTGTATTTTCCAAAGGAAGCCATTAAAGCAAATGTCTGTTGGCAGCTTGAGAAAATTGTGAGTTTTGCTGTCATTGGGGATTAACGTTAGCAGCGTAACACGTCCAGTCCCTTCACAAAACGCCTGGGACGAAACCTGAAGTGAAGGCAGGTTGCACAGCTACCTGCAGGATTGGTTTAATGGCATGTCACGCACAGCTGTGTCGTGAATGCTGTTTTTACCGCGTTCCTCCTTAATTTATCTACGTGGTGCTCTTGGCTAGGCAAGGTGAGCAACACACGAAAGTGTTCAGCTGCTGAACCAGGAACTCCGAGAAAACCATCAGTTTGCATAAACCTCAGAAAGGAATATTTTTTTTTTTTACCAGAAAAATGCCAACACCTCTGGTTGGAGCCGCACACGTAACACTTAGTCTGACTCGCAGGAGACTGTTTGGTTGCATTTTGAAGTCACTTCACTTAACCTTTTGAGTACGTTGTTTTTTTCTTTAAGTGGGGGCCAGGTTTTCAACAGACAGAAGCCGCTTCAGAGTGAATAGCAGAAATGTTTTGTTTGAAACATCCCTGTCCTTGGACGGAGTTAATATTTCCTAGCTGTGATCCAGATTTGCTCAATTACTAGATTTGATCCAACTCTCTTCTTGATTTATGTAAAAAAACAAAAAAAAAAACCCCAAAAACCCAAACCTACCCCCTCCTGCCCCCCAAGTTTCAGGGGGTAGGTTATAGCCGCGTTGGTCTAAGGACATAAGCAGACAAGGTTCTCGGGGTAAATCCGGTATGTTTTATTAGACTCCTGGATGGAGTGGGAAAGCAGCACTTTTTCCATTTTCTTTTACTCTTAAATCCTTGCATGCAGACGGGCCTCTGGCTGCTTTACCACTCCAGCGCAGACCGGCTGCAGGCTCTTCCTCAGCCCGATGAAGGGCGTTTGCTCCCGAAAGCTTGCAAGGAACAGTTTTTCCAACTGTTTGAGTTGGTCTAATAAAAAATACCGGATTTACCCAAAGACCCTTTTTCCCCCGAGTGCACGTAAGACCAGGTTCCTTGGGTGGATCTGATATCTTTTATGAGACCAACCCAAATACCTGCATTCATAGGACCTGATTTTTTTTCTCTTTCTTGTTCTCCTTATTTCAGCGCGGTCAGAGGTGGTCAATATAGGGCTAGATCTCCGAGGGATGCTTGCGAAGGACAGCGCTGTTAGGGGGTCGGGTGATGCTCGTTCAGCCCAGGTATAAAACGGCCTCGGGGGTAAATGGGAAACATCCGTGATTTCGTTTGCAGGAAAGGCAGGATGCTGGTCTTGCTCGGTCTTAGCCAGGTTCAGATGCTTAATTCCACTTTGTTTCCCTACCGCAGCTATTACTCAATAGGGTGTTGTTTTACTTCTTATCTTAATTAGCTGTATGCTGTTCAATGACTTGCAGATCAGAGGTGACTGCCTTCAAGCAAGAAGGTGAAATGATTGCATCTGTTACCCATTTGAGTCCCTTTGGGAACGCGCGTGAAAGATGATATATCGATGTTGTTATGAAACTATTGCTGCTGCTGCTCCTGTGGCCAGGAGAGTTGGGGACTGGGAATCTCTACCTAGGGATTGGAAGTGGGAGGAGGGTGGGTGTGATTTACTTCTGTTTTTCCTTGGCTGCAGTTGGGGTGGAAGTGATATCTTAGCATTGTCAGTTGAAATGGAGCTATGACATTCATCATTAGTTAGAAATCACTGATGCTCATCTGTTCCTGTGTCGGGTTATGGGAGAAGCAGATTAATGTGTGTTTTTCTTTTACATTTAAATCTAAACAGATGTTTGAAACATCTTGTGAAATATAGATGATGATATAATGACTCCATGGTAATATGCTTTAAAGCACTGGCAAGGGAGACATGAATATCCCTCTGTATGTGGCATGTATGGATGAACTGATTTGTAACCCTGAACGAGTTCATCAAGTTCGCAGGGTGTTTTAAGGACAAAGGGTTTTTTATATAGCTTAGCGGCTGTTCCTGTATTAAGGCTCAAGGCTTTATAGGGTTAAAAGTGTTTTTCAGGCTAAATAATTCAGACTGATGTGTATTGAGCCGTCCTAGCTGGCACCTGCACGCGGTTGCTTATCTGAATGGATGCTTTGTTGAAGGTTTTCCCCCCCGCTATAGAGAAGCCCATTTGAGGTGCAGAAAGAAATGTTGGGTTGCCCAAAGTCATCTAGTTTGTTGGGTATCTCTGCAAATAGATTGCAGTGCAGGACTGGGGCCTCTGTCCGTGGGGGTCAGGACAAGACCCCGAAGGGAGTCCCGATCCTCGGTCCCGTGCTGTGACCATTGCACATCTCTGTCTTGCTGCTGTAGGCTAGAGAAAGGGGGAGGAATATGTGATAACTGGGCAAGATGGTTAGACGGATAAGACAGTTGGTTGGCTTTTCCTCTTTCGGATGTTGGATGCTACGATGCAAAAGGTGCGCGGAGGTGCATACAGCCATGCTCGTATGAAGCTCTTCATCCCAAATCTGCAGCAGAGCATGTGCCTGCCCTGAGAAAATTGCACACGTGTTTCTTTTAAAGCAAATAAACAGGGAGTTATTTCCTCTCTCGCTTATATTTCAAGGTGTTGAAGGTGAAAATCCTAAAGGGGAAAGGCCAACCGCCTTAGTCTAATCAACAAGGAATGTGGAGTGGGGAATGCATCTGCTGTCAACACGCGTTGCACGGGGCCTGAAATGGGCCTCGACAGGTGAAGAACAAAAAGCCTTGCTCTGAGCGAGCTCAAGGACGACGGGCAAGGCGCGCGAAGCTTACGCACCAAGCGGAAGGCAGATACCGCATCGAAGCTAGCAGAACGATGCCGGTTTGCGGTCAGAAATCATTTAGAGCAGGGAAAATGCGGGGTAATTGGTGTATCAGAAGAGTTAAATAGGAGTTAAGCTGTTGTAACTCAGGCTAGATTCAGGCCATGTAGACATATCTTCTCTCTGGGTGCCTCCTGCTTCGTTACATCCCCCCGCTTCTTGCCTCCCCTATTGCAGTTTTCCTCCGGCAATCCCTCCCTTCAGGGCTAATTTTCCACATCTGCTGGACAAGTAATACAACTTTACTACTGACACCTGTTTTATGACCAATTTACAAACTCATCCCTGGTGCTGCTCCCTCTTTCCCTGCTTGTAACTATTTATACCGCTGACCAGAGAGGTTTGGATCAGCCTGCTTAAGAATGCAAACTCTGGATCGCTTTTGCAAACTGAAGTGCACCTCTGAACCGTTGGTTGGAAGTCCCTCGCACCATACGAACACTTTCTGGGAACACTTTTCAGTCGTTTTTTTCTTTTTTGTGCATGACTCTTCCCTGTATCAAAATATCTGCGGGAACAACGGAGCCCGTTTCTGTCTAACGTGAAGTCAGCTACAATACAGCAATATCTGAAAAATGTGAATATTGAGAATTGTGGCTAATGGGTTTAGCTTTGCAACGGGCTGAAAAGACGCAAGCTGCTGAGCACTGGAGTGGCATGTGGTTTAAAACACAGGGATGCTGAATTCCTCGGCAGCTTTTGTGCAGTTAGTTCTCGAGAGAAGTTTTAATCGGTTGGGGCTAATGCAAGACTTTTCACTTGCAGCGGGTGATTAATTTGTGCTCCTTTATCCCCTGAGCCTACAGCACACTGCCCTCTCGTGTGCAGACAGGAGATGAAGCGGAGGGACGATAAGATCCTTTCCAGTTGTGCGAAGTCAGGAACTGTCTTTGTAAACAAGAAACACTTGTCTCTGAGAACCACACATTGCTTTCATCTTTTTTGGGCTTTCATACAATACGTTCGCTTTAGACATTTTCACATGCTAACATTTCTGGCCCGAAGTTGCAGCAGATTCGGTGCGTCACAACTCCGGCAGCTGTATTGCATGGCTGGGGGTAGATAACTAGCAGGGGGATAGCAATTAGGTGTAGCTAAACGAGCTTTTGTAGATTGGTGGGATAGAGGAGCCGCGCACCTGCGTTGCGTTTTGTTAACCCTTCGGGATGCCTTCTGTCCTGATGAGATTCTGTAGAGTTTCTGTCGTATAAAATCTGTGCGTTTCCAGATCTACATCAAAAAAGCTAATTTTTTTGCAATGTTTCACTTGGTCTAATAAACGGTGTCATCTCTGAACCAAGCGTTTTACATTTTTGCATTTCTTCTGATCTACATAGGACCTTCAGTGGAGGGCAAGGTGGAGACGCCCCTTATGAACGACTTGCATCAGAGATGCCATAAGCTTTCGTGCTCACTTCATCAGATGCTCCTGTCTTAAATATCAGCTTTGCCAGCAGTGTCTGGAAATTGCCGTTACCATTTAGGCTCCTGCAGTGAAAAGGCAAAGTAAAATAGTTTGCTATTTTAAAAGACGTGTTTGATTGAATTCACTTTTAAGTTCCCTTCTTTTTTTCATGTTAGTTGCATATGTGGAAAGCACCTGCTTTCGTTCGATGAAAAATAATTGGATTTATTGTTTTTACATCTCCTCCTGTGTCTGACCATTTAATTATCTTGCACAGTCCTCATGGCTGTGATAGTCAAAAGCCACGCTGTTCGCAGTGGGAGAGCAGGGTTTGAGAAGGAAAAGGTTGTTTTTCGTGTCTTCCCAGCTCTTTGCTCAGTGATGGAAAAGACCCGTCTAAGCAGTTAATGAGCATAGCCGGTGTCACAGCTTCACTCTGTTTCTGCTGTTCTCCGTGGCGGCAGGACAAGGAGCAATGGGCCCAAGCTGCAGCAAGGGGAGTTTACTCAGATATTTGGAAAAAACTTTCTCACGGAAAGGGTGGTGAAGCGCTGGAGCAGGCTGCCTAGAAAAGTGGTGCAGTCTCCATCCTTGGAGGTGTTTAAGACCCAGGTAGACAAAGCCCTGGCCGGGGTGACGTAGTCAGGGCTGGTCCTGCTCGGAGCAGGGGTTGGACTGGATGTGACCGCCTGAGCTCCCTTCCCAACCCTCCTTTCCTATGATGCTGTTAAATACTGTAGAGGATTTCCTGGTCCCCCGAAGGTAAGCTGGGGGAGGCTGCGTGCAGTGCTGTGGAGGCAGTGACCATTAGAGAGGGCTCCCGGTGAGGAGAGGGGAGGGCGGCTGGGGGTCCGCGGTGGAGGGACCTACCTGTGACGCAGGGCATTTTCACAGGCATTTTTAAGCCGGCGAGGTGGTAGTCTGAATGTAGGGTAAGGGTTTTGTCAATTCAGTTTTGCCATACTCTGGAGTCACAGCATTTGACCATTATTTTTTCTGTTTGATATCACTTGTTCTTCCTTGGGTTTTTCTGGGACTTCACTAAAGTGCCCGGGGTAAATCGTGAGCTCCGGCCATACTCCTGCAGCAGAGCGGGGACCGGTAGGCATCCCCCAATCTAGCATGCATCTCTGGGAGCACCCCAAGACCCCAAGTCACGTAACTGAGGTCTCTTGGCTTATTAGAAATAATAGACATATTGGAAATGATGATTTCTTCTCACAGTGACCTAGTTCCCAGTCTGTAATATGGGCACGACTCTCCCGTAGCTTTCAGCGGACCGTTTGAAGGGTACGTTCGTTAATGCGTGGGGTATTGAGATACTACAGCTTTGGGGCCTGTAACTAAACACATATCTTCTCAGATTTCCACAGCACTGGAATCGGTGTTGATAGATTATTTTACAGTCGTGCAACAAAGACGCGTTGCCAGTTTTTTAAAGACCTATGAACATGTATCTGTCACTTCCCATTCTGCTTAGTAAGATGGATCATCCTTCTAGTCCACATAAAACATCAGAAATATTCCATTGTTCACTGGTGTATTAGTGACGTTAGAGGAAACCTTGGAAAACCTTCTGATTCGTTTCAGCACTCTTGTTTTAAAGATGGATGGTAATCTATCCCAGGAGTCTTCTGAAGATCAGCTAGCCTAAGAGTTTGTTAGTTTATAACGAATGATGGGCAAAGTTTTGGATGCCTCTTCAAATCAAACTTGGCCTCTGTATCTCCACTCCTAGTTATAAATTAATGAATAAGCTTGCAGGATAGTTGATCTTTATAGCCCTATTTGGAATGAAATATCACATATCTTTTAATTTTTTTAAATGCTGATACATGTTAGGAATGTGAGAGCAGCTTTTGGCTGGCTGCATTATAAAAATGTCTATATATCAATTTACGCGGGGCAAAAAGAGCAAGAGGCCGCCGGGTGCAATGCAGTCTTTGATTGTACATTGGTGCAATGCACGGATAGCACTATCCTACAAGTGTTGTTCTATGTTAGGACTCTACCAGCTAGACTTTGTCTTCTGAACGTAGTTGGAAAAATTGCTCTACGAGTAATGACTGCTGCTTGTATTTGAGTATGACTACTACTGTTCCTGGAAATCGGTTTCCATGTGTGCCAAGCTGGTGTCTACGTCCCCTTCTCCTGTCGGCCAAGGCGGTGCGAGTCGAGCCTTGGGTAAGGCAGCGGGATCTATTTGATACCTGTGTAGCGCTCTCGCTACGAATGCAGTTCTTCTAAAAGCTCGGTTGTCCTTCGAGTCGAGTAGGGTACAAGCGGTCCAGCATCCGACGGTCGGTTTCTGTCCATTTTTGCAATTGTTTCTCCCACTTCAGAAGCAGGTCCTGTTGATTGTGGGAAACCAGCCAGGAGTCGGTGAGAAACGAGCCTTTTCCCCCCGACTTTTATAGGGGCCTCCTGGGACTGATAAATAGGGCTGCCTGGTCACCCAAGTAGGACCGAGAGTCGCGCGACAATCGCACCTAGGCAGCTTGCGTGGAAATCGCAGACTTCCGGCTTCTCAAGCCTGTCGGCACCGCCTAGAAAAGTCTCTCCATGAGTCTGTTGGTGGAGGGTTAGTGGATGATGATGGTGAAGCACTGGGAGGGAGGAAGCTCCAGTAGATTGTCCACTCAGAACAGTTTAATGAGAAACCTGTGGTGTGGGGTAGCAGGACACGGGGTTTTGGGACCCCGCAACCTTTACCCAGCGGAGAGTTGAGGCTTGGCGGCTGGAGGGTGCTGCATCTGCCCCATTGGCTGTGTGTCTCCTGCTGCTGTTCAGAAAGGATCGAGCTTAGTGGCCATTGGTCTGTGTTGGGATTCTTCCTAATGCTGAGCCCTAACTCTTTGCCCAGCTGCTGACAAAAGGTGTACATGTAGCTCCACCAGTCCCAGATCCAGATACTGGACGGTTAGCCCAGATGAAGACCTATAGGAACGGCGCGGCTGGCCTCTAGGATGAGGCTCTAGGCACGGTTTCCTCTGCCCCCGGGGCTCTAGGAGTAAGACTCAGAAACCTGATGTGACAAACATTTTGTTTTGTTGGCTGCATCCAAGTTTTGCTGCGACAAAAATAGGAGAGCGGAGAGCTGTGCTTTTGGGATGCATTACGGCAGTATGCATCTGCCTGGATGTATTTAAGCTCCCACGTGCTGGAAGAATATGTGCAAAAAGAAGTAACTATTATGTTAGGCATTTTGCAAAGCTTGGTGCGTTTGCCTGATTTTTGGGGAAGGGTGATACATTTGGATGAGGGATTGTAATAAGCTGTCTGGTTCCCTTTGAGTTGACTCCAGCTGCTGAGATTGATGTTCAGGGAGAACGTGCTGAAGTCAACCAAGAAGAGTGTAAGTGGACTGGGCTAGCATCTCGCCTCCGCCTCCATCCGGCTGGGGCAGTCTGCACTCCTACGCAGAGCCCTGGTGAGCTTCAGCACAGCCGGCTGTGGGAGGAGGCTCTTCCCACGCAAGGATTGGGGCCAGACGTTGCATTCTTGTTGCTTGCCTAATTTTACCTAGACTCGACCTGTCTGCATACACCATTGCTCGTCATGCTGGAAGTTGTTTGTAGCGGCCAGCAAGTGCATCTTTGATCGATGGTCACCCGTTTCGTGGAAGCGGAAGGGGGTACTAGCCACCCTTCGTTCTAAATGGAAGAAGCAATTAAGCTCCTTGATGGTAAAGTGGCTGAAACAATTGAAGACCCTTCCCAAAACACTGGCCACGTGGAAGGTCCGTATAAGAGCTATGTCAGGGCAGTAAAAAGGGTTTTCCAAGATGCTGGCTGTGAATCCGGTTCCTGGAGCAGGTTGGATTGTAGCCTTCAGACCCAGAAAGCAGCCACTGGTAGCGGCTTTGGGGAGGACAAATCGGGCAACTGCCCAGGGCCCCACGCTTTAGGGGGTCCCAAAATTTTGCAACATTTTTTTGGTGGGGGTGAAGTTTTTGCAAGGAAGTGGCTCTATTCCAGGTCTGGAACCAGCTTCCAAGGGAAGTGGTGCTGGCTCCTATCTTAGGGGTCTTTAAAAGGAGGCCTGATAACTACCTAGCTGGGGTCATTTGAGCTTAAGCTTAGTAGGGGTCACAAGAGCCTTGTATTCGTTCCTGGCAAGGCCAGGGAGTTGGACTAGATGATCTGCTCAGGTCCCATCCAACCCTACTTCTATGAAACTATTTGCATTTTAACACTCAACTATTATCTAATTCCCCCAAAGAATATCAAACAAGTCCACGATACAACTGTGGTGGGTTAATATTTACCTGAGTACTTCTAAGAGGCCCCAAATGACTCTTGCCCAGAGCCCCAACAACCCTAAGGCCCACTGCAGCCGCAAGAGCCAAGAGAAGACCACCGCTACTTCAGTGTCGTCTTTCTGGGAGTGACAGTTTTCTTTGGGCAAAACGTTGGCTGGGACTGAGAGCAAAGAAACTTCACCTATTTGTTCCTGTGGCTTTGTGTACCTTCTTTGCAGTTAAACAGGACGGGATCAGACGGACATAATTGGCACATACTGCAAATTCCTTCTTCTAGCAAAAGCAACCCAGGCTCAAAAGGGCATCGCTTTCTCTCTGATGCTTACTGCCATGGCGGTAGCAGGCAAACTCCGCACAGTCTTTACTGTAGCATCCCAACACCTTGTGAGGTAGGGAAGAATAATTACCCATTGCTATTCAGAGGGTGACCTGAGAAAAAAAGAGGGTAGGGTAGGTCAATACTGTGGTGGTGCTGCGTGCCAGCCAGGGTAGCCTTCAGCGCACTCGCCCCAAACCTAGAAATACAGCAGCAAAGAGGCTCCTTGCGGCTGCTCTCGAGGCTTTGGTCTCTGGCATGCCCAAGCAGGAGTATCTGTACTGGTACGTTCCTGGGTTTGGAAGAGTAGGTAGGAAGAGTGGGTAGAACACGATGCTGATGGGATGTAGGCATGTCCAGAGAGAATAAGCCGCTTTCCCAAGTCACCTAGGAGCGCCAGGCTAGTGCCCTAACAACTGCACAAGCCTTCCCCTTTCTGGTAACAAATTAACATGCAAAACCTAATCCTTGTAAGCATCTACCTATAGTCAGCATTGGAGCATGTGCTGGCCTGGAGGAAGGATGAACAGAATAGCAGGAGTTCAGTATGATAGGAAAATCCTCTTAGTTTATCCATTTTAAGGTTGATTTTGCTAGAGTGCTGCCGTGTGCTCAGATCTGTAGTTTTCCTGTCTCTTACGGACTGAAGGAAGAAATGTAATGCCCCACACAACACTGGTTTTGCATTTAAATGCAGTAATGGTGACTCCATGCTAATATAACCGTTCCAGTCTGATGCAAATGAGATGTTAACAAATGAGCTGACACTCAGAATACCGACTTTATTGCAATAGCTTTTTAATTATTAAGAAGACAAATTGCATTTTACAAATTACAATAAATAGAATTTTGTTGCAGGTCACGTGAGGACTTATTTAATACTCAATTACATTACGCACGACCAAAATCCTCTTCCCCCCGCCCCAGGTTTATTTAAAGCATGTTCAACTTTAACTAGAAAAACGAGCTGTGAATTGAATCAGAGGGTTTCAGAAAGAGTCCAGATTGTGGTTGGTGTATACGGTTTAGATTAGCCCGGTTTCAGTCCAGATTGTATACATTTCTAACATCTGTGAAATCAAAACCAGACACTTCTGCTTTATTAAAATATCACTTCTCATGTTTTTTCCATAGTTAATTTGTTAGGTCTCAAATGTTGAGTTGGGCCTGTTTGTTTTGGAATGAATTTATTTTTTTCTCTCTCATTTGGTTTGTTCTTATTGATAATCCCAGAGCAAATATAAATCAGGCCTGTCTGGTGATTCTGTGGTTGTGGCCAGCCATGGGCATGTGGCAACTCTTGTGATAAAGATGTAGAGCAACGGAGACCTGGAATGAAACTGTTGAGTTGTCACCCATTGCTCTAACGGGAGCTCAATCACTGCTGGGCTTAGCTGAGTTCTGCCTGGTGAGTCGGAGGCTCTCTTCTCTTCTCTATTGCATGTTCCTCAGTGTCATTTCCTTCAAAAGTTTGCTTTTTATTGCTCATTTGCACTTACTCTGATCATTTCACCTTGTTACTTATGGCATGGTGACTGGCATTGGCTTGCAACTGGTAAAAGGAATGGAAACTACTCTGTGGGTATAGGCCCAAAATATCAATCATTTCTAGAGGCTTCAAAAGAAATAGAAAATAGAATGGGCTCGGTATCTGGGAAGAGCTGAAAAGGTTGCTTTGAGGTGCCCTTTTCAGCCAGCAAGGCTGGGGGCAAAAGGGAGGTGCTACCATGGTGCAGTGCAGTATACAGCCATGTAGAACAAAGAGTAGCAACAGTTATCCGCAGTGCATCCTACAAAGATGCCCTTCCTAATATGCCCCTAAGGAGGCAAGTACGTAGTTGATGCTTGTTAACTTTTCTTTTAAAAGAACCTGTATGCGTAGGCGTGCAGAAAGTAGGCGTAGGGATTGCACTGGAATCAAGTGATCCCACAATATGATTATGTCAGTGCTGGGCCTGTCTACACATGCAGTTAATGCTGTTTGGTTTTACTGCACAGTAAATTTACTACTGCACATGCAGGTAGTAAATGTACTGTGCAATAGACTAATTTACTGCACAGTAAACACCTGCGTGTGTAGACGGTGACGCTTTGCTGCGTAATAGGTTAGTCTACTGCACAGTAAAGCATCTCGTGTAGACACGGCCATTCTCCTGTAACAGCACCGGTGTAGCAAAACCATTGCAACTTTAACTGTTTTATTCAGGGCTAACGTTACAGTGATTTATTACCTTGTATCACTACAGGAACATGCACTTTTAATAGCTGTATATCATAACTGGGGCACGCTTCCAGGTAGCAGCTCCCCTTACCCAAAATAAAAAATTATATTGGTCTAGACCCATGAGGACACTGGTTCAGCCAGACCTTCCTGTGTGTTTAGACTTGGCCACTAGTACTGCTTACCACTGAACAAGGATGTAGGTTTGGCTCTAACAGGAACTTCAATCCAATTAGCTTATCAAGGAAACTGGCTTAGTTATGGTCTATAAATAATCTACATCAGGAGCATATCTCTGAGGCTCTTTAGTTCAGTAGGCAGCACCATGAGATCAAATGGCAGAAGCTGAAGCTAGGTAACTTCTGGCTAAAAGTACAGGGCAGCGTTTCAGCAGCCACAGGAGGGCAATTAATCACCGAGACAAAGGTCCTACAGGCTGTGGTGGCTTTTCAGCCTCTTGAAACCTTTGAATCAAGACTGGGGGTGTTGCTGTAAAACCCGATTTAATGCAATCATTCAGGCCAGATGCAGGAGTGCCTTGGTGGGCTCCTCGTGTGTTTTGCAGGAGGTCAGATGCAATTATCAGAGTGGTTTCTTTTCATGTGGTAAGGGTGGAAGTCTGCTCTTCTACCTTCGTCGGTGGCTACTCCCTCCTCCTTCAGAGCCAAGTGGGTGTCTCCTTGCTACAAATGGCAATGTGCCTAGCTAGAATCTGTGCTGGGCCTACCGGGGGAGAGTCCTGTTGTGTTTATGATTGTAATACCCGGGATCCTGAACCAGCATCCCGTTGGGCTGGATGCTGTCCATTTGCACAGCATAATGACAGTCTTTGCTGCACTGAGCTTGCCACCCTAAAGGGGCACGAGCAAAGACAGAAGAACGGGGGAGTTAAAGGAAGCAGTGAAACAGTATGTGTCAATGCCATACTCACACGGTCAAGATTTTTGTTCTAGGTATCGTGGCAAACAAAAGCTCTCAGGAGGAAGATATTGGAAGTAAGATCATGAGCTGGTTGTGCGGGTACTCACAGGGCACTTCTTTGAAGTGTGAATGGACAGCAGGAAAGAAAGTACAAAGGTGCTTGATTGAAACCTTAGCAGTGGGTCATGGGCCAGTATAAGGGGGGAGCTGATCTCTGGCTATGGTAGGAGAGATGATAGGATGGGACTAGGCCAGGGAAGAATCAGTATCTGCCTCAGAGCAGAAGATAGCAGCAATTTTTCACAGTAGTTTTGAGGTGTAGCAGCATAGTTAACCACGTGCAAGACCTTCCTGCTACCTACATTTCCCAGCTGCAGTGGACATAACATTTCCATTTATGATTGGCACTTTGGGGGTTGGAAGCTAGTATCCTGGCAGAGATCTGACGTGTCTTTCAATGGGGAACTCTGGGAGGTCTGTTTATTCCCTGTGAGTGACATGCTGAAATCTTGACACACTGAGTGCTTATGATCCAAGGTAATTATTGAGCTTCTGCCAGTTAATGTGCGTGTCCTTCCAAACGCGGCTTTCATCCATGCTGGCACCAAAATGACAGCTGCTCTTTTAGAGCGTCCTTTAGCAAAACATGGAATAAAGGATGTAATATTGATGGGATGCACGCTCCCAAACATTATCTAACCACACGGCTTGATTTGGATGGAGGAAAGCTGACACTGAGCACCCATTTATTGGCCACATATTCACGTCTTAAGATGGCAGTTACTTGAACGGCAGAATGAGAACCAAGGGCGTTGTTACCTCTCTTGTTTCTGCCAGAATAGGAGAAAAGTCTAAGTCAAGTGACAGAGCCCAGCCTTTTCTCCTACACCCTTTCACAGAAATAGATGAATGTCATGGCTTACTTGCAAATAGGAGCTGTAAAATAAATGGAGCCAGCATTTTGCCTGGAAGCAATAAAGAGTTTTTGAGGGCTGGTTGAGAATTTTCCAAATGAAATTGTCTGTTGTCAAAAAAAACTTTGATTTATCTAAATTGAACTTTTTTTTAATGAGCCACTTTCAACCAACTTTTGTCAAGAAATGCATCTTGTGTTTAAGAGGAAAGGGGGTGGGGGAGAGCTCACCCTGGAATAGCTGACTGTCCAGGCCACCAAGCTATTGGTTGTGCTAGGTCTTTTTCAAGCCCTCCTGTTGGGAACTGTTCTATTTTGGTGTGCCCAGGAGGACCTGAATGAGCCCAGGGGAGGTCTATGGAGGGCTCGGGGCAAGCCCAGAGTGATGGAGTAATCTATAGAAGGACCCAAGAGGGTCGACCCGCAGAGGTGCTAGGGCTGACAGCTGGAGGACTGACCTGGGAATCTCAACTGGCCTGTGTGGGTGCCAGGGCCCAGGAGGGGCAAAAGGATGAACCGAGGCCATGGCAGAGATTGCCATGGGAGAGCCTGGAGTTCTTGACTGGCCTGATGCAGGGCCATGGCCTAGGAGAGGCTGAAGGTCCTTTTGTGGCCATAGTCAAGAGGAAGGGGTTGAAGAGCGTGCAGCCTGCGATGACAGTGGCTGGGCTTGGCTATCTGATGAGGAGGGGTCTAGGAAAGGGGTCTGAGAGTGAGCTGGGCAGCAGGGATGGAGGACTTAGGTGGGAGATGGAGCCAGGGCTAGGGAGCCTGGGGGTTAGCAGCCCAGGAGGGGCATAGGACATCTAATGGGGAGGCTTTAGGGGGACAAGTGAGTTTGGGAAGGCCTGAAGACCAGTCCTGGGTATGACCTGAAACTGCATCTTACTGAAGCTGGTTAGCATGATGGGGCTACCTGTGATGGGCCAGCCTCTGGGATGGGGCCACTCCATGGAAAAGCAAGGATGGGGCTCTAGAAATCCTCAGCTCCCATTACCTTGTGGGTTACTCCGTGGAGGGGGAACGCTAGGGGAGCACACCCCAACACAGGAGCACTTGGCAGGGAAGACCATGCAAGTGTAGAGGCTCAGTGAGGGGCCAGTGAAGACTGGGGACCACGTGGATCCAGCGATTCAACAAGGGGCCAGGGAGTAGAGCCAGATGGGTCTGAGAGCCTGGAGAGTGGCCAGGAAAGTGAAGACCTAACATAGGGTCCTGGACAAGAGACCAAGAAGGGGATGGCAAGCCTGGAGGAGGGCCGAGAGACAGACCGAAGGGCCTGGTAGCCCAATGACCAGTTGTGCAAGACCAAGAGGTCCAATGGCCCAGAGGGGCCAGAGGACAGACTGAGGGGTCTGGCAGTCCAAGCGGGACTGAGAGGCCGCGGGTTTGGAAGGCCCAGTGAGTGGCTGTACCAGCAATTGGTTGAACATCTGTAAGGATGCCATCCGTGAGGCATGGGGCATGGTGTAGGGAAGGATTTGGAGCCATACAGTTAACCTAAATCTTGAGATGCAGTGGGGGGCACAGCTACAGAGTGAGGTCCAGAGAGGAGCTTGATGACCAGTGTGGGCCCAGCAAGGGGCTTGGGTGCAAGTGGAGGCTGGTGGGGTGGGGGGTTCAGTGGGTCTGGGCCATGTGAAGGCATGTGGGCAGCTTCCCTATTTATTGTTTTACCATCAAGGTGTGGCAGGAGAGACAGGAAGGGTCCCTAGGGTGGAGCAGGGCATGGCCGTGGAGCTTCCAGGGGCATCACGCTCCCCCCTGGAACCACAATATATAACATTTGTATAAATAACCAGGTATCTGTCTTTATCCCAATGGCGATTTAATAATTTGTGCAGCAAGAGAGAGCCAACCTAAGAGCAGCTAGAGACCTGATGACTAGCGCACACGCCTGGTAGCTGGAAGAACCAAAGTCAGGCTCTCGTGCTGCGTAGGGCAGGACGGACATGCGCCCGCCTGGGTTTTACACATTTGAGCCGAGGCCCCAAACCAGAAGAGTCATTCTGCTTTTTCCTTTCATTGAAAGCTCTGAAAGGTTTTTGGGGTTGTTCTGGTGAGAAACAGGTGATGTTCCTGCATGTTTTGTATATTCCACGTTTACTTCTTCAGCTCAGGAGAATGACTTGAACTTCTTTGTGGGAGGCTCAGTGCGTTTTGTGGCTCTAAACCTTTTTAGACTCAAGGCCTACATAACTTTTGTGAACTTTGCGGCACCGCGTGTCAGTACTTCCCTCCTTGTAGAGAGGGTGGGGGAAGAATCAGGCAGGGTGGAGCTTGAGCCTGTCTTCATCTGCTTTTCTCCTGACCTTGTGACTCCCTTTAAAGGATCTCGTGGCACCCCAGGATGGCACCCTGGTTGAGAATCACCGCTCTACATATAGTGATCCAAAGCCCAAACCAAAAATGCTAGGACATTTATGGGATAAGGCAAAGAAGATGGAGAAAATGCTGTAGTGCCGTTATATAAATCAGTGCCCTTTTGTAGAATAGGGTGTGCAGCTTATTTTGTAAATGCTGTGGCCAAACTAGAAGGCATGCAGAGGTGGGAAAGCAAAACGATGTGGTGAACTCAGGAAGAAAGATTGGAAATGTTGCAATTGTTTCTGTTGGAGAGGAGATGAAGAAAAGAAGGCATGGTAAAGGCATAAAAATGAGGCATGAGGCACTTTAACTCAAACTTTCTTACAATACAAGAGCAGGAAGATGATGAATGAAGCT
This sequence comes from Caiman crocodilus, assembly GCA_030014935.1. Lineage (NCBI taxonomy): Eukaryota > Metazoa > Chordata > Crocodylia > Alligatoridae > Caiman > Caiman crocodilus. The sequence continues at coordinate 3,069,900 of JAGPOW010002791.1, read as the reverse complement.
GCAAATCGTTGGACTCATGGTTAGTGCGGATGGTGCACAACATGGATCTGGTCTGATCTAGCTGAGCAGTCCCAGAGCTGGTCTTCCCCATGTTTGGGAATGAGAATTAAAACTAAACAGACTCAGGATAGAGGTTTTGGTTGATTTATGTGACTCTCCCGTACATCAGTGGGATCCGAACATGACACTGCCTTGCTACCCTCCACTCAACACTCCATGTTTTCTACCTATCTCCTCTTTACCACCTCTTTCTTTTCCCACGTCTTTCATCTGTCCTTAATTAACTTTCCATGCTCTGTCAGAGTGTACATACTACAAAGATTAATGTGAGAGGAAATGCAAAGTTTCTAGAGATTTGAATCAATGTCTCTGACTTCATGTTCCTGTCAAGAGTCGGAGTTCAGGGTTTGGAGTTTGTCGACCAACAGCTGATGATATCACAGCCACCTAAATCGCCTTCCCTGCGCTGTTTAAAAAATGTTAGCCCCAGTGCCCTGGCTAAAGTCCAATTGGAGTATTAATTACATGCAGCCGGATAGGAAGCGTTGTCTGTTTGCAAGACCACAGGACTGAAAGTCGGGATTGTGCGCTCTGGCCAAACCCATGGTCTAGTCGTTGGAGAAGAGGACATGGAGTCAGGACTCCTGGGTTCCCTTCTCGAAAACTGTGGTGCACGAGTGACAGCAGGGGCCGAGAGGCACGATACCTGGATTAGACCTACACTGCTTCGGAGCTGGAGGGGAGGGCTGTCTGCCTTTGTACCGTGCCATCACCGGCATTACACCTCCAGCACACGCACACGGGCAAAAGATGCTTGTGCCATGGTCGGCTCCTTCCGCCTTGGGGGAGAAGTGCGTCTTTGCCCTTCCCAACGTGCCGGGAGCCAGAAGCAAACAGGGTGAGTTGCTTTCCTTGTGTGGTTTGGAAACCTGTGAGCGTTAATGAAGTCAGCCTTGAGCAAAGGGACATGGACTGAACTGGAGTTTGAGAGGGTTTTTTTTACCTTCCCTTATTTGCCGGCTGGTTGATTCTGCTAAAAAAAAAAAAGAGCTCTGGAGTTAAAAAGTCAACGCCATGCCCCATGGTTTGGTGAGTGAAGCACCCCCCCTACTTCCCCCCCACATTTCCTGCTAAAGCTGATGGCTAGGATGCTCAAAAAGAGCCCAAGGGAGGTAGACACCCAGGACAGGATTCGGGCACTTTTCTTTCCTAACCTCCCAGTTTATAGCAGCCCTTTAACTCTGAGGAGGAGAATACCATCCTTCCTGCCATGCTCTTTCCTACCATTCACCAAGCATGAGTAAACTGCAAAGAAGGCCTTGCTTATTCACACTTTTTAATAGAAAGGTATTGACTAATGCCAGCATTTTCAACTTTGGCTATAGTCCGGCACTTAAATAAAATCCAGACCCGGATGGCTCAATGGGACATGATGTTTCAGTCTCCAGCAAGGCAATGGAAAGCATTTTATTTATATAGCATGCAGGAGGGGTTGAAGGGAGAGCACATGTGCAGTGTGAAAGTGCCTTGATATAAATTTAAGAGCTTAACCTTAGGGAGCCAGGTTTGCAAATGTTGGCCTATTAGCATGCATGATGTTTATGGCCATATTGGGTCCTGGCCTAGTTGGCAGCACAGGGAACTAAAGGGGGGTTAGAAGAAACCCTCCGCCTTACAAGTAGCAGCCAGGAAGGGTTCATCATTCCTGTGGTGCTCTCTTACTGTAAATCACAACCCTGAGGAGCAGTTCAGGATAATTAGCTTCACACCCTGCACTTGATTTCCCCCTTAAAACAAAAGAGGTGCCCAACCTCTGACATTTCAGATCCTGCCAGGATTGTCCTGGCCCGGAGTCCGTTTCATTCAAGTGAACTGACATGCTGATGAAAAATAAAATAATAATAAAAAAAAGAATAAAATTAGGTGCAAGCCAATGACAACAATGAGAACACTTGAAGGATGAATACTGTGTGAAAGGTGAAGTCAAGAGAGGCGTAATTCATTGCTCTTTGGTACCGATTGTCAGACTAGGCGAACACAAAGGCTGCTTCGTTCTTACGTTTGATGGGTAGATGGACAGTCCATTTCCCAAACGGCCCGCACCAGGGGCTTCCCTACATCGGGTAACCCTGCCTATGCTCCCCTGCCTCCGTCCCAAGGCAGGGTTTCCTCCCTGGCTCAGCAGAAGCAGCTCATGCATTGAAGCAGGAGGTCTTCTCTTCCTTGTGATTAAAGCTGGGGAGAATATAGCCGTTATTTTGCTTGGATCATCCGATCCCAGCAGTCTTTCCTGCCCAAGTGCAGGGGAGCTGGATCGGATGATCTGCAAGGTCCCTCCCAACCCCAAACAAACTAGGAAACTATGAATTCCATTCAAAACTTGGCATTTGATCATGTGCCTTTGGAGAGAAGACCCCAAATTTCCAAGTCTCTCCATTGCATGGACTTCTCATTCTCTCCCCGGGTCTACTGGGAGCCCTGACTCCCAGACAGCTGCCCTGTAAGATGCCCACGAGTTAGAAACCGTGCTAGCTCTTGGCCCCTGGCTCTACGACAAATAGAAATCTGGAAACCTGGGCTTCCAGGTCTTCGTCCTCCCATGAGCCACCTGGTGAGCTTGAAGGCCTTGAGTGGATGAGCTGTCAAGGCGCCAAGCAGGCTGGGTTGTGTTGGTCACCTGCTTGGTTTCCAATGGCATTGCACCAGAATCGACCTCGTTCCTCAGAATATTTAAATTCTGACCGTAAGAAAATGCTGATTTCAAAAAAAAAGTTTCATCCGTGTGTTTGTTTATTCCCCGGCCAGCTTCTCCTTTTGTCGCACGCTTGCTAGTACAAATGCTGGTTTCAAATGCGTCTTCAGAAGGAGTCTCTTGGGAGCAGGCCAGCCCGGCAAAGGTTTAAAGAGGAGCAGCTCTCTGTGCCATCTGCCTCTCAGAAGGGTGCCCAAGATGGTGTCTTGGCATGTGAAGGGGCATCCCAGGTTCCCCAGATTTGCTCTTTTCATAGCTTTCCTAGACAGAAAGGGCCTGCTTTCTAGACCTGGTCCTGGTGCAGAGAGGATGGAGAGCATCTGGTGTGATGTCAGCAATGTGAAGGCTGAACCTGAGCTCTGATTTATCCCCAAGCCCCCCAAAAACTCAGACTTAGCCATCCCTTAGCAGCATTTCAGTGTTAACCACCTCAACCCATCCTCAATGCATGAGAGAAGAGGGCTTTCCAAGCTGGAGATGCTACCAAAGCACTCTTTTGGCTTTTGGAAGGGGCCTGATAAGGACCTTATTGTGAATGACTACTGCTCAGATGCCCTGGGTTGGAGAGAAGGCACGAGGACCATTATTCATGTTCGATGCCATGGACAACTGGCAGTCCTGAAAGGAGCACAAGAACATCACCACCTCACCTGTGCCTTGGACCGTCTTCCATCGGTCATAACCTGAATGGCACAATTTGTCCAGAAGAGAGTAGAGAAGAGCAGCATGTTGATTATTTATATTTCAGTGACGTGGAGGGACCTCAGAAGAGTACCAGAAGCCCGTTGTGTTGGACTCCATACAAACAGCTTCAAGACAAGGTCCCTGTCCTCGTGGGTGGGTGCACGTGGATTCTCAGTGCCTGCAGAAGAGGTGTATACCCCAGATACCTGGCCACGTGGGCACGAAAGTGCCCCATCTCCCCATGCATGTCCAGGAAGAGTGCATGCAAAAGTAGGTGTCAGAGGATATGCCCATACTACATTTCTGGCTTCTTTTTAACATTTGAACCCCCTCTTGTGTGTGCATCTACCCCTGTTTTATCTGGCTCTGGGTTTTGGAGCACAATGGGATCATGCACAGGATTCTTTAACTGCTGCTGCAGATGTTTTCCCAACGGCAGCTTTTCAACAGTTTGTGTGTGCGTGTGTGCTGGTATGTTACTGGTGGTTATACAGACTGCGAGGCAGCCTGTGGATAAATAACAAAAGACGTGTGGCCAAATAGCTGGTTGCATGCCCATGTGGTTTAATTTTTAGAAAGCCATCTATTCTGGGCTTACCTCCCAGTAGCATTGGCACTCTCAGTGCCAGAAACCGGTGGCTTATTGCTTAAGCTTGTCTGAGAAGAAGCAGATAGGAGGATCCCACGCTCGCAGCAACCGGACCAAGACATAGCAATCCTGTTGTATAATCTGTCGGCGCATAGATGATCGTACTGGCTTTCCCCGTGGGTCTGTTATAGGAGGATCCATTATAGAGAGATCCCAGTTGGAATTGGCACACCATGCTTGACATGGAGATAATCTGCTTTTGATCAGCTGACTTTTTTTTATTCTCGTGACCTGAGTGAGTCCATTCCAGAAGTGCCCAAAAGCTTCAGACAGGATCAGGGCTTCATTGGTCCGTGCTGTACATGTACAGTAGGGAAGGCCCCTGCCCTGAAGAGTTTGCAGCCTAAACAACCGAGGCAGAAGAAGGGAGGAAGCAAAACCTGTTCCCTCTTCACAGCTGGGCAAGGGAGACAGAGAGCTGAACTGATTTATCAAAGATCAAATGGAAGTCTGTGAAGGAACAAGTGATCTCTGAGTGTCCAAAGCCAAGTTCAGTGGTTTAGGTGTTTTCTATTTCCATTGGCCTACATAAGCCTCTTGCAATCCAGAAGTCAGAGTTTCTCTGGCTCCGAGCTCTTCTGAAGTTTGGGAGGGCATCACTATCCAACTCCACTTCTGACTCTGAAAGTGCCTGAGCAGCCAGTTGTCATCCAAGCCAAAGCCAGTCGTTATCAAACAGAACAGAACAAATTCATGTTTTATTAAAGCGATGGCACTCTTGCAAGGGGAGGTGCCTGTGAGCGGGTGCAGTTCCCCCTCAGCAATGTTCATCATCCTGCCTTGCAAAGCACCTGAAGGACATGGACTGGAAACTAGCCCGAGGCCTTGCGGTGGTTCATCATCATGGCGAGCCCTATCTTTAGCAATGTTGATGGTCGCTCTCTCATTATAGTAATGGCCATGATGGAACAACCATTTATTACTATTTTTTTCCCCAGGATGGATGATTGTAGAAATGACAGACGTTTTTATGGTAGTTTATGTATATGGAAGATTGTTGTCCGGAGAGGCTGTAAAACCAACCAGGAAGGTTTTATAGGATATTTAGTGTAAGAGGTTTCGAAACGGTTTGGTTGACATGCAATGACATGCAGACTACGCTATGTCCATTTGAGTTATCGTCCTCATTCTTTGTTAGAAAGGACATTTGCTTGGACAATGTGCCCAGTTTTGTGCTCAATTGGTAGTGAGGAATGAATATCAGAGTTGGGATGAGTGCTGAAGGTGGGTGCTTAAGTGCTTTCAAAGGTGAATGCTTAAGTGCTTTCAAAAATGTTCCATGCATGCCTAAATCTGTGCCTATCCAGATTATTTTGCAAGAATTGTTTGCATTAGGATGCAGCCCTTAGTAGCCCAGTCAGATAAATTTTAATGGGCCCTTGTTTCACTAGAATATGTGGTTTCTGTCCAAATTGAAATGTTTTAAGATACCAGATTTGATATCATTAGCATTTTATTTCAGAAGAAACATGGGCAAAAAATTGCGATAAAGGAAATAAATCCAAAGTTGGAATTTTTGAAACAAAATGGTTTGATTTTTTTCAATGTAAAATGACATTTTGTTTTGATTTTTAAAAATAACGTTACCAAAATTAAATTGAAACAGAAAATTTCAATGGGCCTGAAAAAATTTTGGTTTTGGAATCTTCCTGCACAGAGAATTTCAAATTTTTCATTTTTGACCTGTTCTGATTCAGAATCAAACCAGTTCAGGTGCCTGCCCTGAATCTATTCCATTTTGAGCTCCAGGGTTTCATGCTGTGGATAATTATCTGCATTTGTATCGGGGTAGCACCTAGGGACTCCAAATACAGATGTAGACCCTCCTGCAGGACTCCAAATACAGACTAAAACCCTCCTGAAGGTAGGCACTGAAGCGCATGCGATGAAAAGACATTTCAGCTTGCAATATAAATATTAAGGGATATATTGCAATTGGCCCCACCTACTTCCAGAGTCCCAGAATGCACTGGTGCGACTACGGTTGTACAGTGCACCATGTGTGACTGCATCTGAGTGGTTCTGCACAAAACGATACTTATGGGCCTTTTAACATCAGGAGGAGTCTTTGTGTTGACTTCAACGGGTTTTGGCTCGGACTCCAAACCACTGCAAGGACAGAAGAGGTTGTTTGCATGCAATGGGCGTCCCTGCTGTGGTTTCTTGGTTTAGTATGGACACACCCTTTCTTTATTAGATTTGGGCCCATGGGAAGTGAGAAGTGGAAGGGGCGGGGACTCCTCGTCTGAGTCACGCTAGCTCCACACCCATCCTTCAGCTGGTCTGCTTGTGATCGTTGTTCTGGGGACGACCGGACTGCATCGGTTGCTCTAGCCCAGCTCCATCGATGACTCTTCAGCCGTGCAGCTGTATCAGAATTACAGCGAAAACAGCCTCAGCATCTGATTTGGATGTGAAAGTAGAAGCACGTTCCATGAGAAATGGGGATGCCAGAATGCGGAGGTCAACGTTGCTCAGTGTTTCTTGGCAAGAAGAAAAGCAATCATAGGGAAGCAGGTGCCTGGGGATCTACATGGAGCAGTGAGAAGAGGTTCACACAAGCCTGGAAATAATGGCGCTTGAGAAGGTTGAGCCAGGGAAAATCAAAGCAGATAGCTGTGCGAGGCTGCTAGCAGTCCCCCAAAAGCATGAACAACCCCAGTAGGTGATGATATCATTGGAAACAGCACAGCCATATAAACTAGCATGAGTTTCCAGGGAGACAACAGCTACCGTGAAAACATACGACGGTTACAGTAAGTTTCTTTGGTGCATGCATGGCCATATTATAAATTGGCTATGCATAATCTGGTGCATAAATGAATGCCATTGCTAGTGATATCTCCAGTCTTGGACCTGCTTGAAGAGTCGAGGTATTTCCTTCACTCCAGGAAGACATTTTAGCCCTTTGCCCACATCTTTTTTCTTCAAAGAAAGGAGTGATTGCTGTTGTCACACAGCATGCATGAAAGACCTTAAAGTAATCCCCCAGCGTGCAGAAAGGATGCAGGCAGTTGGGTCAAGAACCAACCTTGTGTCAAGTTTGCACCAAGACGATTATCAAGAAGAATTGGGAAAAAATTTCCTTTGTAAAACAGTGGAAGCCACAATCCACCATGTCCCTTCAGGCCTACTCGTGACCTCCTTTCAAGGAAGAGCTCTTGGCCCAAAGAGGTTAGGTTTGGGCTTCAAGCGCCTCCAAGGCCAAGGGCACATGAGATCATGGGCAGGTGGGAGTTTGGGCGTAACTCCGTTTGTATCATGGAGAGGCTAATCCCAACGTGGAAATGAAGGACAGGATTGGAAGGCGATCGACCCCGTGGGACGAACCCTGGAGCCATTCCTGCTTTCCCAGAGCGATGCAAACGGCCTTGCCTTTCACCTACGTCGTTGCCATGGCCCATGTCATGGGCTGTAATGCTCTTTTTGATGAGTTTCACATTTTGCTCGCAGAAATCTGCAGCTTTTCAATGTCACTCCCAAGAACTGGATCCACTCTGAAGTGCAACAATACATGGAAAAATGGAATATTTTGCTTATTAAAGTAACTTGAAGTTCCAGTTTAGGGATTGGCAACCGAAACTCTGAGAGACTAAGGAGCTGGAGAGCTCAAAGCTGCCCCCTTCCAAAAGAAACCTCAGTGCGTGCCAGTTCTTTTATTTATAATGTTAAAATAAGTTGAGTACATTAAAAGGTATTATTGAGGGAGCAGGATTTAAGATATATATCATTTTTATGTTATTAGGCCTTTCTAAGCGAGGTGTCCTACTGCAACCAGAAACTCTGTCCCTCTGCCTGGATTCTGGGCTGGAACTTACTGGAAGCTTTTCACCGCAAGAATCTGAGGGAACTGATTATTTTTGAGAAAATAAATGGGAGATAGAGGAAAATAATATCAGGATACATAACCTCAAACCACAGTGGAGAAGTTTCCTGACAGAAATTCAGCGTCTCATGACCACCTGACTGTTTTTGCTTATATTAGGGGTTTTCGCAGATGTCTAAGGGGAATCTCAGCTGGCTGGGAACGGCTTTGGGGGTTGGCCACACCTGGAAGTTTGGATTTTCACTCAATCTCCCCTTCCTTCCTTCCCCTCCCTTGGTTTATTTCTAGCAGGGGGAAAGGAAGGGAAATCCTGGAGGAGCCTAGCTATCTTGAGCGGGTCGAGCGGTCACGTTGACCCGACGAACTGTTCCATAATAACGGTCCACAATCCGAACCGGGACATGACCAAGTCCATCTGGGCAAGGGCTTTGGGATAGCAGGGGTGTTTTCTATATGCAGAAGCAATTAAGACCAGAATGGCCAGCCCAATCTTTAGAAGGGGAAGAGGGTAAGATGAATGCATCTGACCCGAGGAGAAGTGAGATGAGGACGGGGTGGAGCGAGGGCTCCGTGTCCAATGTTTGTGGGCACTGCAAAGCCCACGCAAGGCATCGGATGCCTCATTTAGGTGCACATCTCTACTATGCGAGCACGCAGCAGAGTGTTGCGTCTTTGGGTAGATGTGATGTCATTTATTAGCCCAACTAAACAGTTGGGAAAATGGTTCTTTGCAAGATTTTGGGCGCGCACGTCCTTCTTCAGGCACGGGGCGAGTCGGCTGGGGTTTGTGCTCTCCTGGGTGGGAGAGAAGCCGACGTGCATTTTCACAGACTTGCATTTTGCAAATGCCTGGTAGAGAGGATCAGAGGCGATGGGAGACAGGTAGGTGTGGGGGGAAGGCGGGATGTTGACCTGGGGATAGTGTAGCTGGTCAAATGTAGAGAGGTTACCTGGGAATATCAGATGTGCCCCAAATCCAATGTCTGTATTTAGTCCGTGATTTTTTTTTGTATGCAGTAGATTTATGAAGTGAAGTTTGTAGGCTCGTCTACAAACAGTATTTGTGGCCAAAAGCTTGGAAAGAACAGTTTTTCCAACTATTGAGTTGGTCTAATAAAAGATATCACATGTACCCAAGGAACTTGTCTGCCTATGTCCTTAGACCAACGCAGCTACAGCCAACGCCTCAGATTTTTGTGCACGTCCGTGTCCAATTCGATGGCCAAGCAGCCAGGGACACGTGTACGTTGGATGCTTATGTCTCTCATTAGATTCAGTGTGGAATACAATTTCATGCACCTACCTCTGTGTCCCCTTGTTTTGCCATTGAACTGGGCACAGAAAAGAGAGGGGGAAAAGATGTTCACAAAGAGAGAGGTGTGCATGTCCTCGTACGTCCACGTTCATGGGCTACCCATAATCTCTGAGACTGGGATTGAGAACTGGAAAAGACTGGTGGACCGAATCCCACTACAGCACTACTGGATGCATAGTGCAGGAATAGGATATAAAATACAGCGAACGTAATTAAAAGTGGATTAATGTATTCAGAGAGGTAGCATACAAACGCACGTCACTGTAGTTGACGTGAGTCCCGAACACGATGGAGATAGGCAAAACGAGGTACAGTTGTAGATAAACCAGGAAAAGTTAAGTCAGTGTGTTATTTTATCTGGCGCGTGGAAACGCGCATGTGAGCGGGGTTAGGGGACAAGGGACAGAGGTCTGCAGAAATGGTTCTGTTTTCGATCTACTTCTAGTACAAGCTTGTCCAACTTTCTTCAGACTTTCCACGTATACGACTCCCCTATGAGCTAAGAATAAGCAAGAAGACAGCCTGCCAAAAAGGACTGTCTGTCTGAACGCTAGAGGCTTTAACGGGCAAGTATTTTTCATCCTTAACTATGCCGTTATGGCCAGCCACTCTAGGAAGTGAGGGAAGCCGCTTTAATAACTTGCAGGTTCGATACCAGAGAGGAGAGTGATTTTTCTTAGAGTTGCAATGCTAACATTTGACAGGAAGGCTCTTTAGATGGATGCTAATAATCATGATTATTTAGTTATGGTACAGCGGAGCCTAGAGGCCTCAACTGAGATGCACACAGCAAGAGGCAGACTCTTCTTCAAGGGATTTATGGTCTATAGAGCGAGACAAAGAATAGGAAATGGAGATGCAGAGAGGTGCTGGGGCTAGTCAGGGACTGCGGCAAAATATGACATCCATGTAACAAGATACAGGACCTCAGACCTCATATCCTCTTCTCTCTCGGCTTTGATGCCCCACGCCTGGTGCTGCTGCGGAGGAAGGATCGGTTTTCCTCCTCTGAAGGCGAGTCTCAAGTCGTTCCTCTTCGGCATCTCCGATTTCTAGCCGCAGGCATTCCCGACACCAGACAAATGTCTCGGTCTCGAGAAGTCTCAAAACAAAACACCATTGGCACTGCCTGGCTGTTTTAAATGAAATTCGGCCTGGTGGTTTTTTAGCTGTAAATAAGCGGCTTGGGGAAGTTTTCAGACCACTTATGTCGGCGAAGGTCAAGGAAGTCAGGAACGTAAATTATAAGCAAAGGTACGTATCTGTTAAAAGTCTCGGCTTGTCTGTAACGGTTCTGTATTTTCACAGAAAGGATTCGTTGACTTGAAACATTTTTCTGTCCGACCACATCAAACCTCCCTTTGATGCTTTCAGTCCTTGCAGCTTGCCTACAGCAGTGAACGGGTATGAAAAGGATGCTCCAAACACCAGCGGCTGCCAGCGTCTCCTCGGCCGTGCCAAGTGGTGAACAGATTGTAGAGTGGACTTAACTAATTAGCAGAATTCCCCGGCCAGCAGCTGGTTTGGCCAGATGTGTGCAGTGCGTGTTGCCACAGCTGGAGCAGATAGGGCAGCCTTTGTGATGCCCACGGTGAGCTGGGAGAGGCCAGCCGTGTTCCCAAGCAGAGAGGGGATGTGTTAAGTTGGTCGGAGCTGGAAATTGCTCTTTGCTTACATTTCCCTCTGCTCTCTAGCAGAGACAGCCATGCAAAGAGAGGGATGGGGGGGGGAAAAAAGGCTGCCAAGCGACATAACTTCGAAGGCAGTGCAAGTCTTGGTGATGAATGGAGTGAATCAGAGTCCGCGGGTTCTTCAGTAAAATCACGCGTATGATTTGCAAAGCTTCTAGCAGCGAGATGATGGTCCCCAAAGAGTGCGTGGCCATGCCCAAGGCACAGCGAGCACATACTGAATGTGGTCTCCTTGAAAGAGAGAGAAGGTATCCTTTCACCAGGGGTTTTAGGGCTGTTCTCCTAAATGACCAGGTAGGAAGGAAGCTCTGGTATTGACTAGGGTAAATGTAACGTGCTGTCCTACTGGGACAACTCGTGTGCACTTTAAATGCGCACTAATGAACCCATGCTTTGCTGCAGAAGATCAAGTTGATTTTTAAAAACTTTTTATAACCTTTTGTCATCATCATCTTCACTTTATGCATCGTTGCAATGTTGAATCTTGAGTGAAGCGTTTGCCGAATGGCCCTTCATCATTATATCGCTGTGAATTGACAGATCTAGCCTCCAGAATAAGAGATTAAATTTATTTGGATGGGTATTTAAGAGGATTATTTCACAATCAGTTGGCTCAAAATTGATATTTTTTCTCTTCCTGGTTGTGAATGGTATTAAGTGTGTTGTTCCTAGCAGGACGCCTTATCCTTCCTTTATCTCTTAAAAGCCACACATGTTGTGTTTGGCTTAATTTCCCCTTTAAGTAAATACAACGTTTCTGTGGGCAGGGATGTGAAGGGCCAGTTATGGACCGAAGAACAGGCTTTCCAAGCTACACCTGGAGAGCACCAATGCAGTTTTTTATCTTGAGCTTGGCCTGATTGTTTTCTCCACCAAAATTGATGCCAACGTGCCATATTTGTACAACCAAAACCTTTGAGAATCAGTGAAGGTTTTCATTATTGGCTGTGCCTTTGGAAGCCAACCTCCACTGACTTTCATCTGCTACTTGAACATTTGCTAAATCAGCCCTTAGGCCGGGGGGCTGAATGGCCGTTGAAATAGCGTCCTGGAATGAGACTTGTGTTCTCCCGCACACAAACTTACGCTGCCGCCTCCTGCCTGGCCATTTCAGAAGTGGAGGTGGTTTGTCGGGGACCCTCATGCCGAACCTGCACGTCTCGGCCGTAGAGCTGGCGGCAGGGCTTGTGGACCCTGCACGGGGCGGACCTGCCATTGTGGCCTCCACCGGTTCCCACTAAAACGTGCGAGCAAAAAAAGGCGGGTTGTGTCAACGGCAAAGACGAAGCATCTCCCCTTCAGCTCAGAGAAATCCGTCTGCGGCAATTTTGCTGCTGGTGCACTGGGCAGAAGAGCACTGGCCAGCTGTGCTGGTAAATGCAGGGAGGCGTAAGGAGCATGGGAGTGGGGGTTCGGCCAAGCAGGTCGCCATGCTGTCTCTTACTCCGCAGCCGGCTTGTAAACAGGGTTTTGTTCTTGGGGTGGTTTTTTTTCTTTTTAAATGGATGCCAGTAGCGCAGGAACAGACCGACAGTTTAGGCAGGAGTGGTCTATGGCAGCTCTTCCCGCAGCACGTGACTGGGATCTCTAGAGGCCGGGAGGTTTCCAACCTGTGCCCCCCCAGGGGTGACTTCTCCCAGCGTGCGGCTCACCGGCCCCTGCCAGCCGCTTCCAGCCCTTGAACTGGGCTGGTTTTCTCCGGTCCCGACGCTGCTTCCCTCAACAAGCCTCACCTGCTCTTCCTGCGCGAGGTAGCACCTGTGCGGCGGTTAGCCCGTCTTCCCCGGGAGCCAGGCTGGTTTCCAGGCGTCGGGAGTCACCGCTGATTTCCGCAGGGGAAAGCGAGGAAGAGACCAGAGCCGAACTGGGGGCGGGTTGCGGTGTATATGTGCGCGTGTGTTTATATGTGTGTATACATGCGTGTATGTATGTATGTGTGTGTGTATACATGTATGCATGTGTGGATATGTGCGTGTGCAAGTGTGCATGTATATATATGTGCACGCGCGCAAGTGTGTATGTGTATGTATGTGTCCGTGTGTGTGTGTGTGTGCATGTATGTATGTCCAAGTGTGTGTGTGTGTATGTATATGTGTGCACAAGTGTGTATGTATATGTGTGCACAAGTGTGTATGTATATGTGCGTGTGCAAGTGTACATGTATATGTGTGTGTGCGCGCGCAAGTGTATATGTGTATGTATGTGTGCCCGTGTGTCCGTGTGTGCATGTATGTGTCCAAGTGTGCGTGTATGTGCGTGTATATGTGTGCACAAGTGTGTATGTAGGTGTGCACAAGTGTGTATGTATAAGTGCGTATGTATGTGTGCATGCAAGTGCGTATGCACATGTGAGCAAAAGTGTGTGTGCCTGTGCACATGTATGTGCACACACGTGTGCAAATGTGTATATCCATGTGCAAGTGTGTATGTGTGTAGGTGCAAGTGTGTGTGTATGTATATACGTGTGTGTAACATGTATATGCATACATATGTGAACACACACGCACACGTGTGTATCTAAGTACCAGGTGTGCGTAAAGCAACAGACATAAAAGGGGACGAGCTAAGCCTGCGCTCCGCACTCCTGTCACACGCAACGTGACACGCTTGGCAGACCGCAGAAAACGCTGCTGAAACCCGCCCGTGCCCAGGACCGCGCCGGACCGCCCCATCGCCGCTTCAGATCCCTTCCGCAAGACCAGCGTGCAACCCCTTTCTGCAGGGCGCGGCCGGCTCTCCTCGCCATCCTCCCGCCGGTCCGGCTCCTGCGGCGCTCTGGGCCTCGGTGGCGTCGAGCCCTCTGAAGCGCTCCGCGAGCGGGCGCCGGCGGAAGACGGCCTGCAACCGTGTAATTGCTGCGTCCTCCGTGGTTAGCCTTGAAATAGCGCAGCCCTCACCTTGAAGCTCGACAGTTAAACAGGGAGAGGCCCGCCGAAAAGAAAAGTTTGCTCTCTCTCTTACTATTTTTAGTCCTCTTGCGCTGTGTGGTCTGAGCTCCTCGTTTTTCACGTGACAGCTCTGTTTTATTTCCCTTTTACCCCGCTCTAGAGGAAAGGTTTAAAGTGTTCCCCCGCCCCCTCTAAGTGGGCCACGTTATCAGTGGGGAAAATGAAGAGGTTTCTGAAGACGACCGCGTTCCCTGCGTCCCGCCTGCCAGTTGGCACCTGGGCAGCGTCGCTGCCACGGCGTGTTTTTGGGATGCAGTGAGGTTTCTCCTGTTCTTTGAGGTTTGCTGCTCTGTGCTTGAATTGCAGGGAGCTCTTCAGTATCAGCACACACGCGGATTTAATTCCGGCAAGAGCCAGCGCCGAGATGAACTGTCTCTGGTTCTGGTTTCTTGATGTGTTCAGCGCTCGCTTTGGGAGGTGGCGGCGGCGGCGGCGGCTCACGGCGGGGTGTGTTTGTCACAGTGCTCTCCAGATAAGGGGAGATGTGTTGTGTCTCTGAATTGCAATAAATGCGATTTAGTTTTGATTTGCACACCACGTGTTTACCGAGCCTAACAAAGACCAAAGCGCTTCAGTGCGGCAGTCGTTATCTTTTCCCGATCCAGCTGTTTCATTATCAGTGGTTTTGCTCCCTGTCGGCCAGGCTCCAGATGTTGCTCAGAACTGATGTGTCAGCTGAATTAAGGTGAACCGCTGATGTGCGTTTCTTTTATGGTTTTGAATACCTGCTCCGTACAGCGAATGCAGCAATGCTGGAAAGCGTCCAACAGTACAATCTCGAGTCGCCCGTCAGTCCACAGCACCGATACCGAAGGCACAGCTGCGGTATAATCTTCCTACATAGCCTGCCTTTGGCAAAAGGGACCTCAGGTTTGTCCCCAGAGGGATGTCTGTTCTCTCTGCCAGGGCATTCCTGGTCTTTCTGCACAGACTGATGCCAAGGGTGCCAGTTACCATGGTATGGATGTCTGTCCACACACCAATGCTCACCAAATAGCTTCGTGTAACTCATTTGTCACGTGATAGCAACCCTCGGGCACTTTTACGCTGATTTGGATTTGAGCGGGCGATCAGGGACCAGCCTTTTGAGCCTAGGGAAAAACAAGTGCTTCCTAATGCGGGCCTGTGTTGTCTTGAAGCGGGAGGCAACCGCACCGGAGTTTTAATTCCAGGTCTTGTACTGCATCCACGTGTGTTTTTTGGGACGTGTCATTTAACGTTCTTGTTCCCGACCTGAAATCTTGAGCACTGCAATCGTTTATCTGTGTCGCTGCAGGGACTAATTAGTTAATGTGTATCAGCTGCTTTAAAGACATACAGCACAGCACAAATGCTACATTTTCTTGCTCATTAGAGCAGGGTGTCAGCATCTGGGGCCTCTGGACCGGGTTCCCAACTCAGCCTACGTGACCCTGGGAAAACGAGTCGAAAAGCGCTAAGCCTTATTACATAAGCTTTCGCAGAACAAAACCAGATCCACCCAAACCCCCCCCCCCACCAGCGTCGTTTTCTTTTTAAGGAATTATGTTTATTATTCATAACATGCAGATCACCCGGCGGTAATTGCAGTCGGTGTAACCGGGAACTTAAGAACTGTCAAGTATCTGCCAACGAGTACATGGCATGTGCTTCAAGAGATGAAATGTTAGCAAGAAACGCTGTGCTGTGGTAGTCTTCGGGCGGCTTCGGGCTCCGGTTCCAGCGTTGTAACTCGTTCACAGTATCAGAGTTTAATCCGTTGACGGGGGGAAAAATACCACCCACCCCTTGAAGTGGGTAGCTCCATATGGCATTAAATCCCTGGAGCCAAGCATTTGCAAGCACACGCGCGTGTGTGTGTGTATCTATCTATCTATATCTATAGATCTATAGAGACATATATATCTATAGATAGATAGGTATATATACACACACACATATATGTATACATGCATATATATGTATACATATATCCCCAGGTTAGCTGGAGATCTGAATTTGACAGAAGTCCACTGATTTGTGCAGGCTCACCCAAAACCCCGTCGACTTGGAAGCGTTCAATACTCGGCATTAGCAGAACAAGCCTCACACGCACGAAGTTGGGGAGGTTTTCAGTTCTAATTTGCATTCGTGCCTGTCTGTGGGTTTGGGTTGAGTCATCTCGCCTCTTTGGCTCAGTTTCCCCCTCTGTATAATAGCGAGGATGATAAAGTAGACCTAACTGCTGTGAAAATGAACTAATGAATGTTTCTGAGGATGCTCAATATGTCCAAGTTCCTTGCTTGAGTTTCATGGCTTCAGTCTGCTTTTGCTGTGTAGCAAGCGCTGTTCTCTTTTGCAGCCAGTAGCACAGTGGTACCGTAGGCGCTGCGACGGAGAAGAGGAGAGGGAGTGCTGTAATGCAAAAGTTTTGCATGCTAATTTACAGAGATAACACTTATCTTTTCTTTTTCTATTTCAGTAAAGTCCTTGCTGTTTTTCACAGTGGGTGGAGTGTTAAAATGGGTAAGTTATAAAGGACTTGGCTGCTCAGATTTTTTTTTCTCCGTTTAGCTGTCTCCTTTGCTAATTGAAACTTTGCTTCATTGCGTCTTTGAGGCAGAAACTGAAGCGTTGCTTAACTATCTCTAAGTGCATAATAATTAGAAAGTCAAATGAATTCTCTGATCAATATAAGACTCTATCAGAGACTATCTTAGGGTGACTTCCTGAGTCACGATATCAGTATTTCAAAATGGGCTGATAACTAGGGTTGGTTAGAAACAGGTTTTTTTATCCTGTGGGGAAATTCCCACATTTTCAGGGGAACGGGGGTAACTCAGAATTGGGGAAAACAGTACAAATTTCAACTGTTCTGTGGACTAGAAGTTGCAAAAACCTTCGATTTAGAAGCATTGAAACATTTTTGCGTTTCAGTAATGTTAATGCATTACGTTTTGCTGGTGCCGAGGCTTGATACTTGAATATAAACTATTACATTAAATACTAAAAATGTTTTAGTTTTAAATATTAAAAACTAAATTAGATATTACAAATATTTTAAAAACCCACGTGAAAGTCAAGACAAATCATTTCACCCTGGCTGAATTATAGCGAGAGAGTTGCATCGATTGACGTCTGAAATATTTGTGTTGAAATTTTTAAACCTCAAAACGGACACATTCGCACAAAAGATTTTCTGTATAACAAAACGGCATTTTCTGATGGGAAACGTTTCTGTTGGGAAGCTTTCACTCGGCTTTACTCGAGTGTGGCCTCGGCACACGCCGTTTTCGTGTCCGTCTCCCTCCCTCCCTCACCGCATTTTCTTTCGTTCCTCTTTCTGGTCCTGCCTCTGGCTTTGCTGCTCTTTTATTTACGCCGTTTTTAGTCTCCTCATCTGAAGCCAAGAGGGCCTGAGACCGTCCTGTGGGATGGGTCGATGGTCCTTGTTTGTGCTGAAACACAGGCGAGAGTTTGAACTTTTTCCTGGCTTTTTGGTGAGCGTTACAGTCGTCTTCACGCTGTGGTTTCCAAAACTCTGATTGTCGATGCGAGTAGCACCTCGCCGTCTCTCCGAGAGGCCCGTGCAATCGCTTAGAGGCCAGCCACTTAGTGCACACAAAATCCATTGGAAATATTTATCATTATTGTTAGGTCATATTAAATTGATCGGTGCTTCTTATACAGACCTCCACTGCTTTCCTGCTATTTTGCTGTACATTTGCCACATCAAATTTATGCTTATAGTGTTGCAGGGTTGTTGGTTGTAGCTGTGTGGGTCTGAGCTTTTGATGCTTTTGGTAATACGCTCTCTTTTTTTAGACCAACTACGTAGTTTGCACCCGAAAGCTTGCAAAGAACCTTTTTTTCCAACTTTTTAGTTGGTCTGATGAAAGAGATGACATCTACTGAAAGAATGTGGCATGCTTATAGTGTTGCATTTATGTATGTTCATACACAGACACGGCGCTCTCTGATCTACCTTTGGATGCGATTTCTCCCCCTATAGCATGATCAAACTGGAGTGGGGTGCGGGGGGATAAGGGGACTAGGGGGTGAGAGAAGAATGGCGGACTTAGCTCATTTCCAAATATTTAAGCCTTGCCAAGGGGTCTTTACAGCTCGGAGCATTTCTCTTTCTGTATTAGATGCTGCCTATGTTTCCTACTGTGCAGTCAATATTCAAAGCAGTTCAGATGTTGGGATCAGCCTAGAAAGCATACAGGTCCTCGATTTCCATAAGGCTCTTGCTCCATTATCTTTTCCCCTTGCACCTAAACAGCAGATCTGCAAGTCCTCGCTTCGCTGCGTGCTGCTCCTTGCTCTCAAAGCTCCGGTTTATAGCAGCAGCTAAATATATTTCGCAAATGGTGGTGGCCTTTCACGTATTGCAATCCTAGCTTCTGGCTAGGTCTGGTGGCCCATCGGAGGGCTTCCTTTCTGAGCAGAGCTGCAAAATCACTCCCCAGTCCCCACTGCACTGGGAGGCAGCCCTCGTAGCAGACACGGCTCCTGGTCCTGTGCTAGCGAGCCACCGAGTCTATAGGAATGCCTTTGATGCTTTTCTTTCATTTAACCTTGCCACACCAAGGTGCGATTGCCTCAATTTCCAGCAGTGAAGATGGATGGGTCCTGCAAGACCCTTGCCTTTCAGAGAACTTTTCCCTGGAACCTCAGAAGAAGCGATCACTAGACAGGGTCGATCGCCGGGCACTTCTGGATGTCTCTGGATCCCTTGAGATGTGCTTCCCGTGTGTGCAAAGATGCAGATAATTCAGACACAGCCATATGCCATCTCCCCACTCCTGCTCTCCCTTTCTTTGGACTTCAAAATCACATGCTGCAGTCTCAAGCCTTTAAATTAATAACTGCAGTTTGCTGAGGGCGAGCTGTGCTGCATTTCCTTGGCTTAAAGGGAACATTGAGGAAACTGGATGGCTGGAAGTAAGAAGTGCAAAGATAACATCAAAAGATCTGAAGCGAGGGAATATGTGTAATGGTAAGAGCAGACGACCGGGAGTCGAGATAACGGTGTTCTGTTTCCAGTTGTCACGCGAGTTTGGACAAACATCTAGCACAGCGAGCCGTGATTGCTGGGGGGCCTTTCTGGGTAGGAATCAAAATCTAAATAGTAGTAGTAATAATAATTATAGTAATAACGAGGATAGCAGAAACTGGAGATGGTCCCTTTCGACCCTAAGTACTATGATACTATGAGGGGCCTGAGCAGGTGACCTGAGGTGAGGCCTGGGGGGATGATATAGATACATCTATATCTATCTATAGATCTATTGATAGATAGATATAGATAGATCTATTGATAGATCTATCTATAGATATCTATAGACATATAGATAGATATCTCTATCTATAGATCTATCTAAAAGAGATAGATCTATATAGATATATTGTCATCCCCATTATATCAGTGTAGATAAAGGAGCAGAGAGATGATGCAGACCTCTAGCTCAGGGTTACTTTGTCCAGTCCATTGGAGAAATACCCTTGAAAGAATTGGAAGTGAAATCCGGCATCCGCTATACCGGTGCAGACAGCGTGTCCTTGTTCGGGGGAGCTTGCTAAAGGCAAAGAGGCTGGTACTTGCTCTCTTGCCACCTACTGACAAAGCTCAATCGTGGCTGCATCTCTCTGATCCCGGAGCAATTTATATCAGTATACAAAACAGACGTGATTTATGCCGGATTACGTGTATGTGAGCTCCTTTCCTGAACTTTCCTGATCGTAGGAAGAGTTTGGATCTGAATGCGTGGATGCAGTTTTGCATAACCTGCCATAATTTATGTCCACGCTTGTTCTTTGGGTCCGGTGCTGCACACCTCTGAACCGAGGGAAAGTTCGAATCCGGACTTGACTCTTGCAGGCGTAGGCATTCCTTGGTGTGCGTCTACTCCGGATAGCATTGAATCACGCCTCTTTCACAGCATCTCATAATTTCCTGGAAACGCAGAGCGGGGTAAAAGTTTACAAGCACAAAAGCGAACGATTTCTCTAACCTCAGAAAAATGCCTGTTGCAGTTGAAGCGCTGGCGATAAAGATTTGTAGGGCGTGGGCCACTTCTCTTCCTGAACTGTCCGCTCCACTGCTCATCTCACCAAACTGTCTCTGAGTAAGAGAACTGTAATTCTGGGCAATAAAAAATAATGCATCTTGTAAAGGAGATGTGAGAGATGCTGTGCTGCTGTTTTCTTCCAAATAATGTTTTTATACTGAGTTCCCAAGCATTGCCGGAGAATAACAACCTAGCAGATGTTGTGAACCATTTAGGAACTGAGCAAATGAACCTTTGATCCACATACTTTTAGCAGGACCAACTCAGCTCTTCTGGAACATCCAAGGCATATTTGCTTGTACTCAAATTAGGTCTTAAAAGTAAAAAAAATAAAAAAAATAAAAATAAAAATTAAAGTAAAAAAAAATTCCCCCATGACCTCCTGGGGAAAAGATGGGGTGCTTGGTGACGTGGTAGGCATTTTGCATTTCAGGGGTAGGTGTGAGAAACAGGGACTTCTGTGGAAGCTGAGGCCTGGCCAGTGGTCATAATGCAACCTTGAGGCCCTGTGCAAGTGCCAGGGGACACACCACGTTGCCTTCTTCCAGGAACTGAACGTCAGCTCTGCAGAGCGAGGCGTGCAAGTCGTTAGCTTGAGCTAAAGAGGCAGGCTCCATAGTTAGGAGCTGGGCTCAGTTTGCATGGTCTGCAGGCTGGGCGCAGGTGGGGACATGCACTGACCGATGGGCACAAATGTATCTGACGTGATTACTGGCTTGGACTGTCGCTCTTCAGATAGGATCCCAGGTGTATAATTCAGGGTCACCTGCGTTATCTCTGCAAAGTCCCGGCAGAGAAGTGAGGTGGCCAGAGGTGATTCTGGGCAGATGATACTCGTTATTTAGGGGAGAAGCAGCACTCGAGCGCTAGCCCGTCAGCTCCTCCACGCTCACCACAGGAATGGATCCTCCTACATTTTTGTTAATGTTCCCAGTTACTAATGTTGGCCTTTTTTTCTTGCAGCAGAGAAAGTGGCTGCAAACTCGTCTGAAAAAGCCTCTCGTTTTTAAAGGAACTCATGCGATTTTTGATTTAGTGATGAGGTTTGCCACGACAGTGATTTCTTTCCCGTGGAAGATGCAGGGGGGCCGCAAGAAACCAAAGAAAACCATGTCTTGCTTTCGTGTTTTCTCTACTGTCCATTTTGCTTGCATTATCTGCTTAAATCAACAGCTATCCCTGTCTAAATGCTGTTTGAAATCTTTACCATTTTCCACTGCACTTCTGGACAGACTTGTGACAAATGGATTTTGAGACTATTTTTTTCAATTTGCTCGTTCAAATTAAAAGAATAGAGGGGGGGGAACCCCCTCCACCATTGCTTCATACTTGCATATGGTGCATTATCAAATATGTTCTAAATCAGAGGATAAGTGAGATTTGCTCCAAAGATTATTTCTTCTTACATCTACAGCGAACCATAGGAAGCAAAACATGAACTTTCCAACTCAGCTTTATGAGCATTATTAGAAATCTTGCAGAACAAAAAATATACCGAACACCAAATAATACGGCATGTGGCTATCAGTCAGTGTGTAATGTAAATCATTCTCATGTGTCACTTGGAGGGATGCTTTTAAATTTGCTTTGGATCGAATTCTTTGTTGGAACTGGTTTAAAATATGTTTGCACATATGCCAGTCATCTTCTTCATGCATGTGCGTAAAAAAATGAGCCTCTGTAAAGAAAATAGGAATCAGTGTGTGTGTGTGTGTGTGTTTATATATATATATATATAAAATATATAAGAACAGCCTATTGCTTTAGAAATGGTTCATGCAAAAGACCCTCAGGTGGGAGAAGCAGTGAACACCAGTATTTTTCATCTGTTTTAATTTAGCTTTGGTCAGGGTTGAAAGTCAGTTTGTGGTCTTGTAGTATTTTCTGAGTGGACTTCTGCCCTACAGAAGTCTGCAATAATAATAATGCATAATGCTTCTTATTAGGAGGCTGGGGGCACTCCAAGGGGTTGGCAGAGGCTGGGTCCGATATGCAGCGCAAAATGAAGATTGCATGGGATAAAATGTAGGAAGGGCTAGCGAGAGGTAATGAATTGGCAGCTCTGGGGATGGACGTCATCTCTTTATTCACTGAGTAGGAAGAGTGGCCATGCAAGCATTTCCTATTTCACCTTGCTTTTGAAGGTGCAAGAAGTGTGCTGGGAGAACAAGAGATCCTCTCACCGGCCCATCCAGTCCTTGATCTTCTGTGCCAAAAATACACAAAAAGGGGTCCAAGTGTGACCAGGGTTTCTCCAAGCTGCAGTGGATACCTGTCCAGTAGCGGGCAGATACCAGCTTAAGGAACCTTTAAGAGAAAAACATCTTGTAGTCATTACTGACCAGGGCTGGAATTGAACCAGGGTCATAAATGTCCCGAGTCCCATGCACTACAAACCATCTTTGTTACCTACACGTCTTTGCAGAAATGAAATCTGCGCGCGGAGAATCTGGGTTTTCCCCCTTTTTTATGCCAGATCTGTGGCTGGTGTGAATCAGGGCAGTAGTACCACTGAAATCAGTAGAGCAACGCTGATTAACATCAGGCCCTTAAAAATAAACATGTTCTGTAGACCAAATTCCCTGTAATATAAACTTCATTACTTAACAAATTTGTGCTGTGGTGGAGAAATATTAAATTAAATTACAGAAGAAACCCCTCAAGAAACTCAGTGATTTTTTTTTTTTTGTGGTTAAAATACAAACTAGCCTTTCACTTAAGCTTTTATCACAGTCTTCAAACTGCACAAAGGGCCGGTGCTTGGGTCTGTGGCTGGAGGATTTGATGCGTCAGAGCGAATCCTAGTAAAACTTCCTAAGCCCATCTCTTTATTGTTATTTTAAAACGTCAACTTGACCTGTTTTGGTGGGGAAAGGAAAAGCTTAGGATTGTTCAGCTGGTTTTAACTGCCTCCATGCTGGTTGCTTGATGAAGATATAATGACCCCGATGTTCATTTAAAGCGAGACGAGAGGGTTTCCTAGCGTCTCATGTACTATAATTGAATTTTAACAGGTTGAGCGTGCAAGTTGCCAGGAAGAAGATTTGAGGCAAGAAGGGGTGTGCTAAAGCTTTTCATTTTTTAACGACTTGTGGTTGCGGGAAGAAGTATCGAGTACACTTGTGATCGGAGCAGGGATGGTAGGACGATTATTACTAACGTCCAAATCCGGCGTTCTAGATTTGATTTCCAGCTCGGTTGTCGACCCTCCTGCTTGCAATCTGGAGCGATTTTCTTAACTTCTCCGTGCCCGTGTTCACTCGCTCGTAGAAGGAGGATAATGTTGCTCAGCTCTGGGTTGTATTAGGCTTAATTTAGCTTTTGCAAAATGCCACTGGGGTGCAAACTACGGTATAAAGCTGCTACCATGTAAGAAGGTAAGTAGCAGTTGTTAGGAGTCTGGACGGGCCCCCGAGGGAACGGTGATTCCTACCAATGACGCAGTCAATCAGATCAGATGCCGTCCGGCAGAGGGCGGTGACACGACGAGGCTGCAGTCGCTTCCTCCTATAATTAGTTTCCGCGGGGCAGTAGCTTTGGCCCGCCTTCAGTTGCTGACTGATTAGAAGTGGCTCACTTCACAAGCTTTGCTTTTCCAAGCGGTTACGTAGATTGTAATGGGAAGAGCTAAGCACAAACCCAAAAAGTCGTTTTCACGAAAACTGTCCCCCTCCTTCCCCCCCAAACAAAACAAGCCCTTCCAGCTTTCAGTTTTTTTAAATCCATCTCTAACTTGAATCTCTTTCATCAGAGTATCCGTACGCGCATCTGACCCCGTTCTTTAGAGGCAGCTTTCCCACCTCCTCTCTTTCCTGGAATGAAGGCACTTTCTTTTGCAGATGGTAATTGTTTGTTTTGTGGTTGCTGGTCTATGAAGAAAATAAAATAAAATAAAAAAAACCTTTCCTTTTTTAGGGTTTGTGGGAGTAATCACCATGTCTGTTTATATTTTGTATGCACCAAAGCCATCACAGGCTATGCATGGTTGTAATCAAACAGGCACTCCAATCAGATAAGCGCTGAGTACAGACTTTCGTTTGCCTTGATGAATAGGGAGTTTACAAAGGTATAAACAAAGGAGACAGTGTTGAAAAACTGCAACATATTTCTGTACTTCCCAGAAGACCCAAGTGATAAAGACATATGGCCAGATGCACACGGGAAGCGTAACTTATACATCAATACGCCCCCAAGTGTGCGCACGGGAGTCAAATTACATTGGAAGAAACTAGAAGAAAATGTAAAATCAAGTCGGCGAATGGGAAGCTGATCTAGAAGCAAGACCAGAGTCGTGACTCTCGGTCTTCTGTTTTACACACATTTACACGCATTTCCTTTCAGCAGTCTTTTCTCCTTATGACATTCCTGAGCGGCGCTGGCTATTCCAGTCCATTATGTTCTGAAATTACTCTTCCCTCTGCCAACGTTAAGTCTGCTGAGTGTGATGAGGGTGAATTCGATGAAAAGAGACTGGAACGGGGTTTTGGCCTTGCTGAGCTCTAGCTTCCAATGCGCCTGGCTGGCTTCGCGGTGTATTTCCTAGAACAGTTGTTTTCTACACACATGCATACCCAGCGGCGGTCCTGGGTATGACCGTAAACTGCATCCAACTGGAGGACCTGGTGGCAATGTGGTGGGGCTGCTTGTGGCAGGGCGGCTCCTATAAAATCCCGTACCGTTGCAACCTCCAGAGTAAAGCAAGTATAGGACGTCTCCAAACCCTAGCCCTCGTTGCCTTGTGGGCACTCCTTGGTTGAAGAAAGGTCAAGGGGGACATCACCCTGATGGAAAAGCACCCTTGTTGAGGCATTAGGCCGTCAGCACTGGTTCTTTTTGGTTGCTCTCCGGAAGAAGCTGCAACCATCAAGGCACTAAACATCTGGACTCGGTCTGCCCTTTGGATTCAGTCTCGATACTGTAAAGGTGGGATGAGAGGTCTTGGGCAGCCTCCGCTCCTCCATACTCTTGCCTAGATGCATTGCATTGAAGGTCCTAGTGTGCCGGTTGCACGACTCCCTACAAGTGGATTCATCAGGCACCTGACTTAGACGTCTTATACATGCACTATGATCCAGAGGATCAATGGTTGCTTACCTCCTCCTCGGAGAGAGAGAGAGAGAGAGATCATTAGAATATCAGAGGATGCATTAGAGACTTCCAACACATCTAATTTAATGGTTGACGAGAAGAAAGGAGCACATTGCATTGAAGCTGCAGTTGGCCTCTGTTCTCTCGACCCAAATGAACGCGCTCGACCACATCTTTCTGCTCTTCTCCCCAAATCAGCATCTTTCCGTTGGCTACCGCCGGCACGGTTTGCCTTCTAATTTTGCTCTCCGTGGAGCCACAATGCAGAGAAGAGAAGTTGGACTGCCCTGGAAACCTGTGGGCTGTATCATAACACAGGGCAGCTGATAGCACTTAAGGTCGTTCATCACCGCAAATAACTCTTGTTTTTAATGGCTGCTCTCCGCAGCTCAGAAGGCAGCGAGCTTGATCGCAGCCCCTCAAGACCCTTTGCCAGTGGCAACAGTTTTAGGCTTTGGCGTCTTTCAGTTTGGCATTGAGTGTAGTGCAGCTGCGGGGCTGGCCTGAACAGCGCTCAGTCAGGGCTCTGCATGATCAGGTCTTTTGGAGAAATCCTGCCCAGAGGTTGCCAGGGGTCTCGAGCTCCGAGCACGAGCCAAAGCGCTGCCATGATCCTCCAGAGGCACCCGCGGAGGGTGGTCTGGAAGTTGGGGTTGCTTTTCATCCCTGTCCGCCTGCGGCTAAGGCATGAAGAGCCTCACTTTCCCAGAGGCACCGTGGGTTTGTGCGAACAGCAGGATGAAGGCGATGACCTTCCATGTGAGAGGCTTTCTTAACCCTGCTGGAGACCACCGGCTCCTACCTCCCACGCAGCAGCTGCGCGGCGCTTGCACTCGCCCGCCTGTTGGGAGCTGCCCCCCGCCGTGGAGTCATCCCGACGCTCTGCGTCCTCCGGGCTCGGCGCGGCCGGGGCCTGCGAAGGCGCCCCGTGGCCTGCAACTTCGCTATCCCGCGCGCCGATCCTTCCACCTACTCTCCGAGGCGAAGGAGCGAGCGTGCCGCCAAGGTCAAAGACCCCTTAGTATCAGCTGGCAAACTCTGCACGCCCGTTTGCAAGGGGAGAGAAGGATGAAGGGGAGCCTGACAGGCTTTAATTGTTTTCTAGGCTTTTTTTTTTTTTTGAACCGTAATGGTTTTTCTCCGGTTTGCGCTGGACTCTCGCCGGAAGGTTGTGCGAGTTGTTTGTTTGTTGGTTCGAAGGAGGTAAGCCGGCAAGGGCCTTTTGTGCTCTTCGCCCTTGCAAACGTGCGTGCGTTTGAAGTTTAATTGAATTGAAAAATGCCTCTGAGGAGCTTCACTTTGGAGCAATCCATGTCTGTGCGCTTCCCCCTCACCCCGCCGTCTGATTTAATTAGATGTCTTCGCTGGACAATTTACAGAAAAGAAAGGCAGAAAAGGAAACGTCTGGAAGTGTTTTAAACCAGATCGGACCACTATGTGATCTATTTCTTTTCTCTCAGAGCTCATTAAAATCTTTCCTGCCCTAATCCTCTTCCTGTGTCCCACACTGTAAAACAAAGGCCCTTACCCAGGATTATATCTTGCAAACTGGAGCCACCAAGCCTCTATCTGAGCCTATGCAGAGACTCGGAAATCGGCGAGCGTGCTGCTCACCTGAGACGCATTATGCTGATGACCCGTGCCCGTCCTTTTGGTCTCCGTGGATGCACGTGAAGCCCCTCGCGGCCATAAACGTCTGCACCACCGGGGCCTTAACGCCAGTACGACGCATGCAAAAGAGAGATTAAATACATGCCTGCAGCACTGTGTGTGCAATTGCCCGTGAAAACCAGTTGCGTGCATAAAACTGCAGGCTCAGGTTTAAAGCCCTTCCTGATGCCCTTCCAGGTTTATGATCAGAGTCGCCGTTTAGAAAAGAAGGTTTCCGTATGCGTGTGATTATACAGTGAAATCAGAGGCGTGCCCGTAGCTCTAATCACAGTGCCGTGGTGCACACCGATGGCTCGCAGAATTGTTTTCCGGGTTGCGGTAAGAGGTCTGAGACTTGGAGCTGCGGACGGATGAAAGACCTCGTTTTAAAAGAGCCTCTCCTTTCCCGCAAATGATCCCGGGAAGCAAACCGCTTGACTGAGTTGAAAAGGCAAGAGAGGGACAGCAAATGTGACCAAAGGGTATAATTCTCTGACGATGTGCTTGTTTTGTCAGCTTTAGTGGGGGGGGGGGGGGAGCCTATTTTTGCAAAAATCAGTCCCAAAACGTTAATTTCTTTCTAAATCAGCATTTTCCCTGTGCACTGTAAGCTTGTCACCAGATTCTACAATGATGGATATTTTAGATCCGCGTGCGGTGATTATACCACCGTACTAGCCTTTCACGATGCAAGCCAAAAATACAGGGCCAGGGTCTCTCTTCGGTTACACCCCTGTCAGACCTGTCATTTACCCCCCAGAAATGTGAATTAGTTTATTTTCCAGCCATTGCAGTCTACCGCTCGACATCACATCGCACTGGTGAGATCAGGCAGGAGCTATAAAGCGGTGATTAGTTCTAGTGATTAATGATGTAGTGATTACTTTGCTGGTCTGGGATTTGGGAAACAAAGCTTGTTGCCTTACTCCATCGCTGACTTTTCTTTTGGCTGCTCCTGAGCTTCTGTACGCTGCCGTTTTCATCCATCAAATGGCTGTACTAGCATTGTCCTACCTAAAAGGAGCGTGGTGAGGCTCCCAGGTACAGGTGTGACGCGTGGGGCAGATTAGCTCCTGTGGAAGACCACATCCAGGTTTCACGGATGCATAAGATGGGTCACATCATGCTGGCTCAGGGTGATAAGTGCCTCTTCTCTTGCAAACTGAGGTTTGGCTGGCCATGGTGGCAAAAGTTTGGCCCTTTGAAAATGACCTGTTGATTTTTGTCTCTCCAGTGATACGATGTTGGCTGGGTCAGCAGTGAGTCAGATTAGCCCAGAGGGGAGTGATTCAGTCTGAAGAATCCGGGTGGGAAAACTCTGGATTAGGTTACAGGGGCGTAGGTTGGAGCCATGTTGGTCTAAGGACACAGGCAAACAAGGATCTTTGGGTACATCTGATATCGTTTATTAGACCAGCTCAAATAGTGGGGAAAAAGTTCTTCTTTGCAAGCTTTATACCTGAAAGCTTGCAAAGAAGAACTTTTTCCCCACTATTTGAGTTTTCGGATTTACCCAAAGAGCCTTGTCTGGATTAGGTTGGCATTTGCCATCTTATTGCAAAACAACTTCTGTACTTTCCACGTAGAACTGGTGAAAACGTTTCACATTTTCTGTGTTTTGCAATCATTTTTTCATGGTGGTTTTTTTTTTCCTTGCTTTTTTTTTTTCGGACCAGCTTCCTCTTTCATGAGTTCCTGCAAGGAGCTGACATCCTTTGCCTGGAGCACCCCATCCCGTTAGTGCCCATTGATCCTTCTGGGAAATGCAGGAGTGGAAAGCGCTGACCTGGTGAGGTAAGTGACTTATCACCCACCTGACGGGAGGGAGAGCGTGTTAAGGTATTCACTGAGCAGTGCTGAGGAAGCTAGGCTTGGGAGTGGGTTTGAGTTGAATTATCTTCTCGTTACAAACCACACTCCAGAAAGGAAGTGTGAAAAAAAGGAAGATTAGGGAAGATGCATCCTTACTCCTTTCTCTTTCTAGTATTTTCATGCTGCTTTGGGTGTAGTAGGAAAGTCTACGACAGGAAGTGGATCCCTGGTTTCCAAACCACTGCGTTAAGGAGACCCTGCACTACTGTTTGCAGTGTTCAAAGCTACCCGTGTCCTAAGGATGACATTCATCCCTGAGTACTCCTGACCCAAAGCAAATAAGTGTCAATCTGATATTCCCCCTTGGTTCTGGGGTTTGTCAGGAAATCATAAAGTGATTTAGGAGGCAGTTAAGTGTTTTTTCTCCCTGCTTTTTTGATTGCTGTCTGCATGGGCATGAATTGCATCTGGAGTTTGGTACTTCTTCATTACCCTGTCTGGGCACCTGGCCCCCCCCAAGCCCAACCCCAGAAGTCCTGTCCTGACATGGATCAGAAATGGGTCTTGCAGCAGGCACTGCTTACTTTTTATTTGTCGGGAGTCTGAAGGGGATTTTCCCAGCGTGTCGCACTATCCAAATGATGGTTCAGTCAGAGGGAAATTCAGGCAGCCTATATTGTGCTTAGGTATGTATGGAATAGGATTTGTGCTGACCTTCTGCTTCGATGGGAACGTCACCCCTGGCTGAATAAGACTGGAATCCCAGGAGGGAAAACCCACATTTATTTGCTAATCCCATTACCATTCGGAGTATTCCCAGAACCCAGGGTGACTAATAGATTCACCCTTGGGCAAGCTGAGTATTTTCAGTTTTTGGTGAAACAAAGCTAATATGCAAAACCCCAGACTGCAGCGTTTGACTTGAGTCATTAAACCCTTTGCAATTCCACCCTGCTGTCTTCGGACTCAGACAACCGAGCCCTGCCGAGCTTTGCTGCAGTGGGCCTGTTGGAGCCACAGGAAGTCCCCATGTGAATTAACCTCAGGCTGGGTAAAACCAGCGTCGGCGCGCTTTGACTCATTGGCTGCACTGACACAGCTAAGCCGAAGCGGCTGGCCCACGCCATCCGTGACACATCTCCCTTTGGTTTCTTTAGGCTGATGGGTCCGAGTGTCCAGACATAACCAGGGCTCTGATCTCTTGGATCTTGGACAAGTTGCGGGGGGCAGCAGCATGCACACATCGACACGGTGTTGTATTATAAATCATGAGGTCTCATGCTTACCTTGGTGCAAATGCATACTCTAATGACTTCCCATGTTGAAGGGCTGCACGGTTGTAAAGGGGTGCCAGGGCTGGTTTCTTGCACAGGCATGCATTTTACCCTGGGTGTTGAATGCAGCGGCGTGCTCCTGGGCTGCGGTTCAAAGGCATTAGGGTCATTCCACTCTTTTGGGTGGAAACGGTGCGGGAGAAGGGGAGGTTTTGTATGCTGGCCGCCGCAACTCAACCGCTTGCTTTTGGGATCGCTAAGTTGAGGCCGATGAGGAATTAGAAAAAACTCCAGGCTGTGCAAACCAAAGCTCCCATGTGGAGGGACCAGAGAATTAGTCAACATTTGCACCTCTCAGGGTCTGAATTTCTCCAGCAAAAGGTGGTGCCTACCAAGGCTGCATTGCACGTGGGGCCCTGATGGCTTTGCTAGGTCTGTGGAGATGCAGGCATAAGCATCCTCCGAAGAAGAATATCCAAATACATGATCAAGGCCATAGACTACTTGTTTAAAAACGCTTTCCTTTAAACAGGAAACAATTTTCCATTTTGTCCCGAAAGCAACCCCCCGTCCCCCCTCCATCTCCTGTGAGGTTCATTGTAGAGCCAGGTCCTTGTATTGGTGCAGGTGCTCGTGGCACCATCAGCAGGTGCAGGAGAAGCACACACCTGGATCTGGCTGGGCTGGGCAAGTGCAATGGCTGCTCGCTTGACTTTTAAAAATGTCTTTTAATTGTAACACAATGAGCGGGGCTATACTCTTGACCAGCTAGGCACACTTCTGCTAGAAGAGCGGAGCTTCTAGTGGGCGACCTTACAAGGAACAGATTCATCAGCGCACACAAGAGCGGGGTTAGAGTTTTATGGATAATTGTGTGGCATTTATTCATTTTTTAATGCAAAACTTACAAAGAACTGAAGCCAGCTGGAAAACATTTGCTTATTTTTAATTTTTTTTTTTGTTTCTGAAAAAAATCCCACCAGCACCCTCCTCCCAGTAAAACAGGCTCTCCCCTGCCTGCTGCCCCCACACATTTGTTTTGAAAAGGTTGAAACAGAAGATGTGGAAATTCCCTTCAATTATTCTGGGATTTTTCAACCTTTTTCTGCTTCCCGTGGGATTTTGTGCCTCTTCCACAGCAGGAAGGATGTTGGGAGTTTCCACTTCCCCCCTTGGGTGGAGTAGCCGGGAGCTGCTTGGTCGCTGGCAGCGGCATAGCCGAGCCTCAGGTCTCCAAATGAGAGCAGCGCGCTTCCTTTTGCAGGTGACACCATCTCCCCAGCTGTACGTCCGGGGCAAGGAGAGTTAAAGTGAAATGCATTTCCATGACTCAGTCTCAGACTCTTTGATGCCGTTGTTGCTGTTACCGCCTGGTTAAAAATGAGCGCGTTCCCCTGGGGTGAAGTCTGCCTCCTTGTCGGGGGCTAGTACAAAGTGCTCTGAGTTCGTTAATCTCCGTCTTGCGGCCCTTAAGAGGGAGCCAAGTGGTGCATAGGGGCCTGGGCTGCTCATGCTTAATGAAGCCTGTTCTCTTTAAATCTGTCAAGGTCCAATTTATCTGTTTCATTATTATCATTATTTATTTAAAAAAATAAAAGATGCGGAGGCAAGCTGCCCAGCTTTGCTAAGTGCAGCAGTCTGGAGATTCGGGGTTGTGCTAGGCACTGTAACTCTGCAGAGGCCACTGCAAAATGCAAGATCTCTTATTTCTGTCGTGGGTCTTTCTGTTCGTTAATTCTGGCCCTGGGCGGCATCTCGCCGGAATGACATTATTTGTGAAGAATAAGGGCGACCCCCTGCGTTGAGATCGTAAACCACTTTCCATCTACCTTTCACATTGGCTTTGGGCTTTGGAAAGGAAAATCCAGCATTGACTGTGCCCATAAATGCCCTAGTCCTGGACCAGGGAAGGTCTCCGCAGGTTGGAAGCTACAGGCAAGCTTATTTCCCATTTCTGATGGGACCCTCTCCTCATCCTTGACCTTGGCAGCATTGACCGAGATCTGCGTCTTGAAATCTCGTCCTGTCTTTGCTTCCGCGGCTGGGTCCTCCTCTGGTCTCTCTAGTCGCTGTGTCGGCACGTCCTTCCAAGGATCTTCCTCGTTGCTCCTCCGGTCTTCTGTGCGCGGTCCCGCGGGGGCCGTCTTCCATGCGTTTTTTCTCCCTTGTGGTGTTTATGTCTGGGTAACGCTTTCCATCCACACCCACCTGACTCCCGCCTCTGTGCAGGTGACTCCTCGTCTTTCTGTCCAAAGTGAAATCTCACCCCGTCTCTCTGATGCATCTTTGCAGGCATCCAAGCTCAATACAGCTGGAAAGGAAGTCTGAAGCATCCACCCCACTACCTCTGTCCATGACCCTTGTGCTGCTCTGTCACTCAGGCCCATGTCCTGGGCCTCAGTCTAGGTCCTCAGATCCAGTCTAAACCTTGCAGATTCTTTTATCGTAAGGTGTATAAGGTGCGGCCTTTCCTTTCCAGCTCAAATCATGATTGCTGCTGCCTCCTTTTCTCTGGCTTTGAAAGAGGCGACCTTGTCCCTCTTTTATCCTCTTAATCAGTTCCTGAAAAACTGAGCGTTTAGCGAAACTGAAAGTATTTGACGATCCAAGACGGCAACGGCAAGTGTTTTTAATGGCCCATGATGGTGATCGCAGGCATTACTACGAGACTCGCTGAGCACCAAGTGAAATCGAGTATCAATTTAAAATGAGCATTATAACGAAACCGCAGGTTGCCCGTATGGCTGCAGAGATTGGATCCAACTCTCAAAGTTTAGCTGGTGACACCCTGAATTTTAGGTTGGCCATGACTATTGGGCACGGACTCTTGAATATCTGAGCTTTTGCATGCCCCCAAATTGGCTTCAGATGCAGATAACTAAGGGAGAGAGGATGGGGGTGGAAGGGTTGGGGCAGCTAGAGCAGGGTCCCTGCTTTAATCCTGAGGCTGTCCCCCCCTCCAGGCAGACATCTGTGCATTTATCCAGACTAGCTCCAGCACTGCAGCATGCAATCCTGGATACTAAAACACCTCCAGTTTCTTGGGTGAGTGGAGGCCACATGAGTTGTAGCTCTGCTGATCAGATCATAGAAGAGAGGCAGCTGTGAAAACCGAATCCAGGTGCTGGCCTTGGATTTTGCATGCAGTATGAGGGTACCAAGGCCAGGGGCCTCTGGTTTAAGCCCTATCTCGCTTAGCAATGAATGCTCACCCCGACTTGCCTGTGGGCAGTTGCATGTAGGAGAAGCCAAACTCGTCTTTGAATAACGACACCTGAGTCTTCACTGGGATCCTGTCTATGGAAGGCCAGAAGAAAGGTCCTAGCACTTCTTTTATTTAACCCCACTCTCAGGTTGTCTCAGAGGGGGATTTCTGAATGAGACTGTTATCTGTGTGCAGCTCAGACCCAGGAGCTAATGATGCAGTTGCCGTTGTTCGGACCCTTGGTGTCCTGCAAAACAGGGGATGCTTAAAACAATTTTTCCTCCTTCTCCGTTGCTTGAAAAAGCACGTTACTGTAATCTCAAAGGAAGCAACCTTAAAGTGGTCTGCTATTCTGTGCCTGTATTTACACTGCAGAGGACTGGGCCGGTGCCAGGCACTTATGCAAACAACTGACATATCACTTCTAACAGACAGAGAGATGACAAAGCTTTCTAGTGGTTTTTTCCAATGGCAAAGCTCCCAACAACAGCCTTCCTCATGGGGGTTTGCTCTGAAACATCAGAAACTTGCCAGCTCTACTGGCTCAGGTCACATCACAAGGCCAATGAGAGAGGGTTGGGTTTTTTTTCAATTCCTTCCAAAACTCGGTTGACTGAGGCACTAGATGAGACCTCTGGGGACCACTTTTCATTCTGAATTGGTTCCCAGGCATGTGGCTTTGATTTCCAAAGCTACCCATGGGAGTTGGGCCCATTAACTGTAATGAGACTTGAGCTTCCAAACCTTTCCGACAGCTTCAAGGAGCAAAATTATGCAACCTTTATATTCAGATGCAGAGCTGAGCTTTTCAGCTCAGCCTCATAGCTTAGAAGAGGTCCCACCCATCAGGACAGCCTCTCTTCTCCCATATTTTGGGCAAGATGGCAAAAACGCAACCGGCGTTTGAACCAACAGAAGGGGCTATCCCTGGGATGGGCTCCCTGTGCGCGCAGGCTTTTCCAGCGGGTGCTGGACGACATGGTCAACACTTCCGAGCAGTGACCGAAGACCCGAGAGTCTGTTGGGGCCTTTTGCACTAGGCACGTCTCAAATGCATGCTTTTGGGGTCGGTCTGGGCGGGTTTACCTTGTGCCAAGGGGCTGCGTGTGTGTCAAACCTGCTGATCCACAGAGGAGATCATTTGTCGTAGCTCCCGACTTGGGACCGTGTTTTCGGCTCTGGGGGTGCCTGGTTCTCGTGGTTCTCACCAAGTCGGCAGCCATCGTATTGAAGTCTTTGCACTGGGTTTCAGAGGAATTTAAAGGCTTTGTAGGTTCGGTGCCACCTCTTTGTACGGCATGCGTTTTACCCCTTGGTAATAAGACTTTCCATTTCCCTGAAGGCTGGAGGCTTCCTTGAAAGCTTCTCCTAGGAGGAGTTGCAAAGTAATCCTCTCTTCCGTGCACTAAGGGACAGCCTGCCTTCTCAAGTGGCCCTTTTCTGGACTCCATCCTCCCCTGGTGTTTATCCGAATATGTTATTCTGGCCTATAAAACTAGCTAATGCAGCAGACCTAGGCAGGCGGCTCGTGATGCCTTGTGTATTTCCAGCCTATGAGTCAGTTAATGGAGAACATACACTTCAGCACTGGTGAAGCTGCGCTGCTAATTGAGTGCTTGTGCATGTGCCTGGATGAGCGAACCGCAACGGGGAGCGTGGATTGTTTGGGCTTTTTGTTTGGCTTTCTTCTTAACTGACTTTCAAATCGTTTATCATTTTTGTGGTGGTCTGGAGGCTTGGGTGGAAAGGCATTCAAAAGCTGTGCACTCTGTTTTGATTCAAAAAGTCTCTCCGAGACACTTTCCCAGGCTTTCGCAGGGTCCCGTGGTGCCATCCGTCAACACTCGGTGCTGCCGTTGTTTCCCCCGGGCGCGCTGCGCTCGGCAAAGGCGGACTGTGCCCTGGGATGCCGGGAAGAGCTCTTCTTGCTTCCAGTCCTGGGCTCCTGGAGGGGAAGGTGCACGGCATGGCTCGCAGCTTCAGAAGAAACCCTCTCCAAGCTGAGGTCTGCCAGGGCATGGAAGGGACAGGCTTCCAGAGCCCGTTAAGGAGTGGGGTACTCAGTAAAGTGATTCCCAACCCTGAAAAATCCCTCGTTCTCTGTCCTGCCCTTTGGTTTAACTGAGCCATCTTACAGCGGGTCCAGTCCTGGTCTGAGAGCTGTCCATAGGCGTAGGCTCTTTCTAATGGGAGGCTTGAAAGGAGGAGGGGAAGCGCTTCATTATTATTTTTAGTAGTGTTCAGCTGATAACACTGTGTGTATGGCTCCGATCGCTTTTGGAAGTCTTTTAAACTGAGACGATAAATAAATAAAACAACCGAGGTCGGCCTGTGCGTTGAAACCTGCGTCTTGACAATACGGTGTTCTGACAAGTGCATATTCCCAACAGGTTTTGCTTTTGCTTTGCTTTGCTTACCCCTCCTCGCCATTCAAGAGGCAACTCTTGTGAGACTCCCCTAAGCATTCACACATGCAGAGGCACACATTTGCAATCGGTATAAATTAATGAGCTCATAGTTTCATAGTTGGTAGGGTCGGAGGGGACCTGAGCGGATCGTCAAGTCTGACCCCCTGCCCTGGGCAGCAATGATTGCACTAGAGATGTGCACTGAGTTATCCTTTCTGTTTCTGCAGCTAAGCCCAGGCCCACGTTTTGCTGACCGCTGGAGCGGTCACGTCCGACAGGCTGCTTTCGATGATCTCTGCGAGCTTGCCGAGAGGATGGGTGCTTCCCTGGCCTTTGCAATCAGGACTCATAGTAGACCAACAAGATTTTTGCAGAAAAAGTTCCCTGGCCCTTGCTGCACTTCGGGAAAGGAGCAGAGGGTGTGGAGCTAAGCATTGCGTGAGGCAGCTGGGTGGTCAGACACAAAACTGGACAAAGTCCATGTGAGTGCAAGTAAGGATCCATATTTTAGATTGCAAAAACACTGGAGAGTGGAGGCTGGCTTTCTGAGAAATCGTAGGCAATTAGAGTCAGGAGGGGCCTCAGGAGGCAGTCCCGCGCAAAGCAGGACCATCCCCAAGGAGATCATCCCAGCCCAGGTTTTGTCGAGCCGGGACTTAAAAACCTCCAAGGATGGAGAGTCCACCACCTCTCTAGGTGACCCGCTCCAGTGTTTTACTATCCTCCTAGCGAGGAAGTTTTTCCTAATATCTAACCTAACCTCTAAATTAATACCTTGTTTGTACGCAGACAGTGGCCTCGATCTTTTCCCCATTGACATAAGTTGGGATGCCCCCAATGGCCTCAGTGCACGGGACCAGGCCATCATCACCATCGAGTTACGTGAGCCTAGAAGGAAAATCACATGTAGGGCGATAACCAGACCCATCCCACCTGCAAAACTCAGCCGCCAAGCCCTGTTTGCTTTAATTGCACAGACAGCTCGATTGACTTAGATGTGTGGGGGAGGGCATTTGCTCAAATCTGAAGATTGGGGATTTTGCCTTTGCTGCTGTTTTAAAGGCAGCCCTCGAGACATCCTGAGTAATGCTAGTGCCTCGGGCGAGTCAGGAGGGGGACCGTCCCCGCGGGCCCGCGTCTCGCGTTTGCAGCGTCGCAGCGCCGCGTGCGAGGGAGGGCCGTGCTGGCTCAGGCGCTGGGTTCCCAGCCTCGGGAGCGAGCTCAGGGAAGAGACAGGTGGATGATTTATATTCGGCAGCGAGCCGCTTTGTTGAAAAGCATGTCATAAAGCTGCCGGTGCCTGGGATCGAGGAACCTTTCACGAGCCCGCTGTCCTGACCATCCCCGCGAGGTCTCTACCAGCAGATTCCTAATATAACGTAGTGCCTCCTCTCCTCCCCCTGCCCCCTGGGAAACGTAGCTCGCAATGCAACATCTTTATTTTCTCACCAAACAGATTTGACATCTTGTGAATAGAGCGTGTCATTGTACCGATGCCTACCAGCTGGGCTGACTCTGAAGGAGTCTTGCCGAGACCGGGCTTACCCCTCAGGAGGACTTGACCTCCGTCAACCAGCCCCTTTCTTCCTTTTGACCTCGGCATTTCCGTCTCTCTCTCAAGCCTCCGTTGATGACGATGATGACGATGACAGTATGATCCAATGGTCACGGGATTGAATCAGGAGATTTGGGGCAAGAAATGTGGGTTCTGTCTCTGTCTCTAGCCAGGTGGGTGACCTTAGCAAAGTCACTTTGCCTTTTACAGAAACCTCAGTTTCTGTAAAATGGGGTTAATTCTCCGCCCTCTCCCCATCTTTGTGAAGGGATGTGGGAGATATGGCAGAAGAGCATTGCTCTAACTATAAAAGCACTGTTGCTCGGCTCCCCTCTTTTGGACTCTGCAGTAGCTCAAACTCTGAGGTTAATCTGCGAACGCAAAAGGCTTCAGTGGCTTCAAGGATTTCGAGATCAGGCTGTGCGTGGCATTTTTTCCTCCAGTAAACTACTTTTCCCAATCCACCCATTCAGTAAAGCTTTCCAGTGGGAGCATGTGTGTCTCTCTCATTCTGTCTCCCTCTCCTAGGCTTTGACAGCTTCACCGAATCTGTGCTTGCTTTCCTTTTCTCAGCCCTCCGAGGCAGAGGTGTTGTGGGTCAGTTAGGAGGTGTTACACTTTGGATAACAGTGCAGGCCAGGTGTGCCGCAGCTTAGGCCCTGCACCCTCCCCAAGTGCCATTGCAATCCCCTTCCCCTGCCTGAGCTACCTGCCCCATGCGATGGTGTGTTCCCTGCTCCGTCCTGAATTTGCTGCATGCCCCACACACAAGCTTCCTGCACCACTTGTAACACACCTGCTGCACGTTGGTGACCCCTGTTAGAAACCATTTATTATTTTGGGCGTGGAAATAATAATAATAATAAACAGCAGTTGCTGCCCCTGCCTCTAAAATGCAGCTGCTTAGGGGTGCAAAATGTAGTGGCAGTTTAACACAACACAGTAACACTTTGCAAAATACTGGGTGCGTCTACACGTGTGCATTTACTGTGCAGTAACCAAATTACTATGCAGTATGGGTGTGTGTCCACATGTGCATGCCCATACTGCGCAGTAAATATGGTGGCTTCTGTCTGCATCATGCTGGTATCACATTTGTGCCTGATTGGTTACTGTGCAGTAATGCACGTGTAGATGCCTTACTGCGCAGTAACACTGTGTGTGTACTGCCTCGGGACTAAAGTTAGTCCCACACACACAGCACTAATGCACTTTAATGTCTGCACGTGTAGACACCAGTCTATTTCCACCTACTGCGCAGCAAATTTAAGCCGGCATAAATGCACGTGCAGACGCGCTCACCGAGGGCAACAAATTCTGAGCTGGTTTCCGTGTGCTTTTACATTCACTGTTGGAAGTGAACCGTGTTTTCGGCACGGCTGTGGGAGAGAATCTGGATGTGTCGATCAATCTGCAGGACCCTTTTTTTTTGCAAGGTGACAGGTCTGTTCCTGCACGTAAAGTTCATGGAAGTCTGTGGGTGTCTGTATAAGAGTAGTCGGGGGCTAAGTCTGTGCAGCATAATGGACTTATACATTTTGTGCTAAGGGCAGGATTTCCAAAGTATTTAGGGCCTTAAAAATGCAGATAGGTGTCCAGAGGGATTTTCAGACGCACCTAAGTTCATAGTTCAGCGGGAAAAACCCACTGTCTATATATTTCAGCACCTTTAGACTCTGCTTTTTAGCACCTCATCCAAAGCATGTTGGCATCAGGGGAAGGATTCCCAATGACTTCAATAGGTTTTAAATCAGGCCCTTCAGGACTGATCTTATTCTTCCAGAAGTTAACAGGAGCTCTTGCACTGGTGGCAGGATCACACCCAGTAGCATTTCCACAAAGCTGAGGATTGGCTCACGCCACTGTCCTAAGTATGCCCGCGGTGTTGCTGGAGTGTTCATCGGGTTAGTGCCGGACTCACGGATGCACGTCCTCAGCAAAGGCACGGGCCGATTCCCTCTGTGTGAGTTTTAGACAGAAGTGGCACCATTTTTTGCAATCAGTAACTTCATGGTGTTTTTCACAGATCTGGCATATTTAAATAGGTTTTGTTGGCTTGCATGCAACACACACATACATATACATATGCATCTACATACGTGTATATATGTATGTATATATACATGTGTGTGTATAATAAATACATACATACATACATACATATATAGATAGATGCACACACACAATGCATGCACACACATGCATGCACGTGTGTGTGTGTGTGTGTGTGTGTGTGTGTGTGTGTATCTAAAAATGCAGTGATTAAGGAATGTTTTACTGTTCCACAAAAGCTCGGCTGCAGACAGGTTCCCTTTTTTTCCCAGCATGAAATAAAATCACCTCAATCATCAGCAAGTTGGTGCCTTTCCAGGGCTGGTGAAAAACTGTAAGGCAAAGCAGAGCTCGCAGGTTTTGGACCTGGCATCAGACAATAAAGAAAGAAAAGAACAACTCCGGAGCGAAGCATGTGGCTGCTCTTTGCCTCGTTTGTATTGTCAGCCTGGTGATTTATACTGGATCAAATTCATTCCAGATCATGAGAGCAGATTAACATGGGTTTTTGGAACGGATCAGAGCGATATTAGACTCTAATATGTTTTCCTAAAGGTGTGGTGCGCCCACGGTTCACTGGTCGACCGCTTTCCATGAGTAATGCGTTCTTGCCCTGACACTGATCTGCGGCAGAAACGATCCTACGGCAGGTTCAGAGTCGGATAAAGCTTCTCTACTGCATCCTGTGCAATTCAAAAGCCTTATTTTTTAACTTAAGATATGCTCTTTTCCAGCCAAAGAGTCCAACCAACTTTTTTTACAACTCTTCACTTGCCAAGGTTTTTATTTTTAAAAAAACCTGTTTCTACGAATAAGTTGCCAACCAAAACCAGCCTACGCAGTGAGCCGGCTCCTGAGCTGCACTGTTGAAGGGATACTTCAAAAAGTGGCTCTGTAGTATAGTTTTCACCAGACCTGTAGCCTCAGCCAGTGACAGAAGTGTGCGACTAGAAGAGAAAGATGAAAATTTCCTTTGGCCTTCCCTGTAACTCTTGAAGACGTGAGTGATTTTTAAGCCGGAGGCATGCTGGCAAGGAGCAGGGTGTTGGCTGAGAAATATGCAGCTATATATGCACACATCCCCACCTACACAGCGCCCATACAACTGGCGCGGCTGGCGCTCGATTCTCCACAGCTCTCAGCTCGGCACAAAGTTGACTCCGAAACTTTTCCTAAACAAAACAACCCTCCTGAACAGCTTCATCCAGAAACAAATGTTTGGAGATCGAGGGTTTTGTCTCACATGCATGAGTCACCAGCACTCTCGGAGTCAGTCCCCCGACGGCTCCGCGAGCATGACTTCATTGCGTTAGATGGAGACTTACTGATAGCTGAAACTTTCCCAAAAAGAAAAAGTAATGACAATGGAAGTCAAAAGAGTGGGAGTTGCACGTTTAGCCTGATTCAGGCAAAATAAGGAGTTGGATGAGAGATCTGCTGAGTGGGATGTGAGTGCTAGTATATCTCATTGTGTTAACAGCAGTCCTTCGAAAGGAGAAACACTACTATATAGCATAGAGAGTTGAGTCACAAGACCCCCCCGAGACGGGCGGCTTATCTTTTTTTATCAGTGAAGTCATACAGGACTTTCTCCTAGCAGTCATGCATGATGGTCCTTGATAGAAAGTGAGAACACCAGCTGCTCTGAATAGCAGACTGCACACATGTTCAGGTGGGGTCATGTCTAAGAACTTGCATTACAGCTATCAAGCTGCCAGCAGCCATCTCAATAACCAAAGGTCTTCTACTTTCTTCCAGCTTTCATGTCTGGACTCTTCCCTGTTCACCTTTTATTGAGCTGCAAAATCAGAAGCTCCCCTGTGCTGTTTTTTGCATGCATTGCTTATCCACCTGCCACAAGTGCCGAGTCCCCCTTGCTCTTGGGGTGCACAATTCGGGCTTCGTTAGGGTCACTTGCAAGGCACATGTCCCGGTGGAGGGAGGGGATCTGGGATGCCCTCAGCATGCTTGCAAGAGAGGAGCCAGATGGACCACACTTATGAGGACACGGCACTTGCTATTCTCCTTTTCAAAACTTTCTCCACTTAATGAAAAATTCCAGCAGGCTTCTGGGATTGCTTTATGTGAGTTGAATGTAGCCTCGTGGGTTGTATGTTGTGTGCTTCTGCTCCAGATGATTTTTTTTTCCTTTGGCTTGGTAATTTCTTTTAGAAATGGCTCGAGGCGGGCCAATTGCCATAACCCAGATCAACATGCACTAAAGCCTGTCTCTCTAAAAGCCATCCTGCAAGATCCCCTTCCTCAGCCTGGTTACACGTGCTGAAGGATTTTAGTGGGAGCATTGCCAGCAGATCGAGGGCAGCAATTCTTCCCCTCTATTGTGCACTGTTGAGGCCACATCTGGAGTCCTGGGTCCAGCTGTGGGCCCCCACTACAGAAGGGATGTGGACACATTGGAGAGAGTCCAGCGGAGGGCAATGAAAATGGTGGAGGGGGGGCTGAGGGACAGGACTTGCAAGAAGAAACTGAGGGAACTGGGATTATTCAGTCTGCAGAAGAGAAGATGAAGAGGAGGTTTAATTGCAGGCTTCGCCTCCCTGCAGGGGGTTGCAAAGAGGATGGAGCTGGGCTGGTCTCAGTGGGGGCAGGTGGCAGAAGGAGCAATGGGCTCAAGTTGCAACAAGGGAAGTTTAGGTTAGATATTAGGAAAAACTTTCCCATTAGGAGGGTAGTAAAGCACTGGAACAGGTTACCCAGAGAGATGGTATCTCCATCCGTGGAGGTTTTGAAGCCCCAGGTAGACAAAGCTTTGGCTGGGATGTTGTAGTTGGGGCTGGTCCTGCTTGGAGCAGGGGGCTGGACTAGTTATGACCTCCTAATGTCCCTTCAATCCTCATTTTCTAACATTTCTATGATTGCATGAGGCTCAGATAACTCTATCTTCAATGGGATAAGCAGGGAGCAAGACGAAGTGATGAAGAAAGCGCAGCAAGTTTTTAATGCAGTTCCCAGGTGGATTGGAGAGCACTTACCCTGATCACAAAATCACTCCCTCTCCCCCTTGGCTGGGACACCAGGGACTGCACTATCTAGGGAACCTCACTGGCTCGTTTGCTTTTCTTTTTGGAGCTGCTCTATAAGGCTTGCAGAGCAGCGCGTGGGAAGCTCGCTCCGTACCTATGTGATGGACAAATGCAGGACGGTGGTTGCCACGGTTTGCAATCTCAAGATCTTGAGCTGGCTCCAAATTTAGCAGAGAGAGAGAGAGAAAAAGGAAAAGAAACAACATGAAAAAAAAAATAATCAAGTGGGTGGGAAACAGATCTGTGGAGTGGGTTTCTGTTTTGTGTCAGAAATGTAGATCTCACTCAGGGGCCTAGCCTAAGCATGATACAATCAGAAACATGCCCAGTTGTTAGAGAAGAATTACTGTTCAATTCAAGAATAATAAAAAAGTACAAACCAAACCCAGTGCAACAGATGAGAGCACGTGGCTGCAAAGAGGACCCCAAGATAAACGTGCAGGAAGGTGCTGGTCCGATGCATCCTTCTGGACAGCGTCAACACAGCCTACAAAGCGAAGCCAGATGCTGAGGCCGGTGTCCTGGCGGGCGGGCGTCCAGGTGTGGCCGAGCCAGCGTTCTGCCTACCTGCGACTCCGCTGAGCAGCTGTCCCGTTGCATCTCGCCTGCTCCGCGCGCGAACCCTTCCGGCCGGCACGTCGCAGCCGCGCCGGGATTTCAGTTTTACGAGAGGCGAGGAAGGTTTTGAAGATCAGCTGAGTCCAGCCGAGCCGTTTGCGTGTTTGGCTTGGAGCGGTGGCTTTTTGATAGTGCTAGCACATTCTTTCAACGTTCAAATTTATGTGGCGTTCAAGACCTGTCTGAATTGCAATGAGGAGAGCGATGTGAAGACGCTTTGTCCGCTCTTTCATTTCCTTAAGCGTCCTTCCTTTGCTCTCAGGGCCTTCCCGTCCAAGAAACTGTTGCTAAGAGTGGCCAACACTAGCTGCTTCCAGGGAAGAGCAAGAAGCCCTGTCCTGAAGATTTATGGGACAACCTGCCCTCAGGAACGGTTTCCTCTTCGTGCCTCCCTTGTATGAGGCTGGCTTGCACCCAGAACAAGAAGGGCTGCATCCCTTTTTAGCATTTATTATTTTAGCTTTTAATAGTCTCACTATTCATGTAAATGTCTCATCCTTTTTTGAGTCCTGCTGAACTCCTGGTCTCCGCGATGTGATGTGGCAGCAAGTTCCACAAGTGAGTTGTCAGGTTCACAGCAAAGTGGTTTCGACTTTGCAGCTCCTGATGGCCCTGAATAATTTCCGGAAATGATTACGAGTCCGTAGAGGAGTATTTTGCTAGAAAATTTGAATGGCACCGGCGGTGTTGGAGGGCAAATTACTCGACACTGTCTCCGGTCACTAATTGGATAATTCTCACTCTTTACGAGCGTTTTCTTTCCGCGTTGCCCGGTGTTTCAGTAAAAATGAC
The DNA here is from genome assembly GCA_030014935.1 of Caiman crocodilus. Taxonomy (NCBI): domain Eukaryota; kingdom Metazoa; phylum Chordata; order Crocodylia; family Alligatoridae; genus Caiman; species Caiman crocodilus. Next base: position 3,026,505 of record JAGPOW010002791.1, on the reverse strand, counting down.
ACGCAGGCATGCTTGTGAGGAAGCTCGTTTTCAAGCTGTGAGCTCCACGGTCTTCCTGTTCGCGGCTATATCGCGCAGGGGACTGGATCGGATGGCTCCCGTGTCCCTAATCATTATTATTGTTTCCCACGTTATATTGCTGTTGTGCCTAAAAATTGCACGCCGGCCTCATTGTGCCGGGAGGTCTGCAGCTGGCTCATAAATGACAGTCTCCACCCCACGCGTCTTAAAATGTGTCTGGAAGCCCTGAACCAGATCGATGCGCCTCTGCATTTGGAAAAGCACGCACCCGCGGAAAGGCAGCAGCTCTGCCCCGAGCGGTTCCCAGGCTAAACGGATAAGGGAGTGGGCAGGTCAAGGGGAAAGGCAGAAACAGAAGTGAGTCCTGAGCACCACGCTGCTGTCACGGCCCATCGGAAGCAAAATCTCTTCTGTATTAATGGGGGGAAAGGGGCTTTTCTTCACGCGACCTGTGGGGACCGTACCTGGGTTCATGCTGCTGCAGCCTCAGCCTTGTGCAGCTGCACGAGCTTCCCCGCCTGCAGTCCAGACGGAGCCCGCGATGCGATGGCAACGATCCACGTGACCACCGATAAAAAGGAGACTGTCTAGGAATCCCTTGCAAAAGACCCATGTGCTAACCATGCCTAGTGCCTGCCGTCGCATCTTATTTCCTGTCCTAAGGAGCGTGCGGCAACTATTGACCTGACCGCTTCAACTGAATATATTTAAACGTATTGGGCCAAAGTCCCCTCTGAGTTACACCACTGCAGCCCCCTTGAAGGCCTTGGAACCGCACCAGATGTTTTCAAGAGGGAGAGTTTGGCTGCTGTGCGTTCATTAGTCAAGAGCTGGCACACGCGCTGAAATGTGGTCATTAGCATTACTAATTCCATGATTAAAAAAAAATAAAATAAAATAATGGAAGGAGAGCTAATGTCAGCCTCCACCGTGCGCCTTTGCCAAGATGTTTCCTTAAAAGATAACAGATGCTCCGAGGATAAAAAGAAATTAACAATTTTGTGCAGTTCTTCATTTGTTTTAAAACTGGCTGTTATCATAAATACTGCTGGATTAGAGGCCCATTCATAACTGTGACTCAGTTATGCTAACAATGGAAAGATTTATAGATTTCCTGTCCTTCTTCACTCGGGCCCACACAGCTGGGTCCCTGAGAACCAGCTTGTCCCGGGATTTGGGGAAGAGAAGAGCGTTGCAGCGTCTGCCGCAGGTATTCGGGCCGCGCGAAGCGGAGCAGTCTGGCCCCAAACCGCGGGGCTCTTGATTCTGCGCTCGTTTCCACGCAGCCAAAGCGATTTCCGGGCGTGCGGGGTAGTTTTAGGCAGAGCATTCAGGCAGAGCTGGAGAGCCAACTACCCTGGGGCATGGGCGGCTCCCTCCTTTTTTTAGAGCCCCGAAAAGACGGAGACCTCGTTACCCGTTTCAAGGCCGCAGGGGAGGATTCATATGTGGGAGCTCGTTCTGCTGCCCTGACATTAGGGCTCAAGGGCAGACCTGCAATGGCCTGGAGATCCCCTATTCCCCCATTGCCACAATACAGGATGCTGGGGGAGCTTCCTCTTAGCTTCTCTCTCCCTGCCTTCCTCTGACCTAGGAGGGTTGTGTTCGTAGTCCTTTGTGGCATCCCACTCATAAGTCTCAGGTCCAGGCGATACCTGATCGGGGATAGGAGGACTGCATCTCATCTGTCCTGTTTCTGCACAGAGACACCTGGAAGAAATCATCCTTTGCTGGAAAGCGTAGGCAAGTAAAACCACCCCTAATCTTGTTACCATTTTTGATGACCCTTCGGAGTGGGAAGGAAGCAAGAGACTATGGATAATTTTACTCCCTTTGGGAGTTGCTTAAAATAAAGTTATGCAAACAAAGGGACACGTTTGCTGCCGATTCATCCCCGAGTTTTACATCTTGCTGATGGGCCTGGAATGGAAACGCATAAAAATACACTAGTAGATTTGCTTGGCACCCGGTACTGTGGAAAGCCAAATTCAAACCCGCTTTCCTCTGGAAACCGGAGTTGCTTTTCGTGACAGGAGCTCTCTTCTTCATTATGCACCTGTCTGCGGATTCGATAGCTGCTTTTCCGAACCCGGGGACCAAATAAGAGATGGAAACAGGCCTGATTTGGATCTCGACTCCCGGTGCATGCTATCTAAAGTCCACGGCTTCTTTTAGAAGAAGGAAAAACGGGGCAATTTTGTTTCAATAGAAGAAATGTGTTGCAAATGGAAAAGCCTCATTAAACACGCCCAAACATTACTCAGTTTTGACTCAGCCCTTATTCAGACAAAATTCCCTGTGGGAATGGTTGTGATTTCACAAATGCTGGTGTAAAACAGGAGGAATCCCTTTGAAGACACTGGAATGATACCAGCACGTTGCTGGAAATGGCATCACTCTAGCCCCGCATAAGATCTGACCCTCTGGTCTGATTTCGTTGCTCCTTTTACCACCATCATTTTCTAAAGCTAGTGCTTAGAGAACGAAGTGTTCCTCCAGTGAAAAATACCAACAGAAGTGCCTCTTTCTTGAAATGTTGCTGAATGTTTGGAGGGTTTTGTTGTGGTGGCAAACCCCCAAACTGAAAGTGTGCAAGTTCTCAAGCATCACAATTGGACATTTTTGAGCCAGTGGGTTTTTAACGCTTCTGCGAGAATCTGTCAATGCTTGAAGAAAACAGATTGTTTTTCTAATGGCGTTCCCTTACAACGTTGTTTTCCATTTGGCAAAAAGCACCGACAACTTGGTTTCGTTTCCATCAGCTCGACTGTGTGGTTATAAAGTATTTCTGCTGTGGAAGGAGCTCCAGATCTTAGGCAGGTATTGGGCTCCAGTTGTGCAACGCACTATGCCCCTAGTCGGGCTTTCAAAAGTGCCTCCTACTTTAGGCCATCTAAATCGGATCAAAGCAAGTTGAAAATCCCTCTAAGCGCTTCAGTGCATCTCTAAGTGCTTGAACAGCTTTGCAAATCTGGCTTTTGAGAGCTGAAGCCTCATTTAAATTCAATGACACTGGGAACATCAATCCAAAAGTGACTTTTGAAAATGGGACTTAGGCTCTAATGGTGCCTATTTGCTTTTGCAGATTTCCCCCTTGGGTTTTGTGTATATTCGTGTCTCTAGAAAATGATTTTCCCTGCATAGGCTGCAAGCTGTTTTTGGCCACGCTTGCCCTTAGTGGATGCTAATATGCATCTAGGTTGGGGATCTATGCTGCTTTTTTTTTTTTTTCCCCCCTTGTCTATAAAGTGTTTGTGATACCCTTAGTGAAAGCAATAATCTCCAAAGAGCATGAAATAATTGGAGTCTTGAAAGTTTTGGTTAAATGCATAAAAAAACAACAAGTACGAGGCAGCCAGCACACAGCAGGTACCAGGACACTAACTGCCAGTTCCCAGCTATAAAAACACGCCGCTCGTACAGTTCACACAACAGGCACAGATGCAGTGTTAACGGCTGCCAGTGGGGAAGGGAAAAACAACCATTTGGACGCAAGCGGAGCCGAGCTGCGCATATCTTCCCCGAAACAAAAATAGTAGCTCAGAATACAGTCGGAGCTCTTCTGGCAAGAGGAACCTATGGATGGGAAGCACATTCGTGTATTTTGCCTGTCTGGAGTGCACAAGTGTTATTGTGACCGCTGAAATCATGGCAGGGAGCATAGTGCATAACTTACCGACCGCCCGGCACGATTTTGACCCCCCATTAGTGTAAATCGGGGCAGAAGGCAATGCAGTTCCACCAGTGTGAACCAGAATGTCTGTCCATCCCAAGAGTGGTATTTGGATATCTAGACTGTTAAATGGACCTGGACCAAAACCCCCGGATCTGAACTCTGTGGAAGTTCACATTCAAATGCAAATTTTGCAGCTGCACCCTATTGTCCCTGAGCTCAATCAAACCCAAGCTCTGAGCCACCCACAAGCTTAATGAAAGTTTAGATTCAGATCAGGTCGTCCTGGCTTGGGGCCAGTCGTTAAACACACGCACAGGGTGGGTCTGAGTCTCCTCTCACTGGCATATGTGCAGAGTTGCTCCAGTAAAGTGAACTGAGTTTCCCAGGGGTCAAATTAGTGCAAATAAAACGAGGCTCTGAAGCAAGGGAGCCAACATTTAACACTGACCAAGAGCTTTGGTGGAGCCTCAGACAAGATGGGGTTGAATTGCCAAGGCACATTGTTGGGGAATGTGAAGATGGAGAGTGACTATTTTTCATGTCAGCCTCAGCCCACGTCTTGCAGTGCTATGAAAGCTGAGACTTGCAAAGAGAAATGCAAGTGTCGACCGATAAATTAACTGCTTGAGCAACCATGTTGTGGACCACTCTTTAGTGAGAGGACAGCTTCTGCAAACCAGTGGGGGAACTTTCTACTGGAAGGCCGAGGTGGGCAAATCCATGGGAAATGTGTGCTTGCTTCCACAGCCAGTTGCTATCTGGCTTCACAAGGACAGATGGCAATGAAACGGCTCAGCTGACAGCAGTATATGTCTCAAAAGAAGCTGTGTGCTGACCACAACTGGGCAGCGAGACCCCTCCTGGGACTGTGCTTTGTTCTTATTGCCCTGCATGGTCACAGCTTGGTTGTATAGTGTTGAGTTGTGACTTAACCATCAATGTATTAGCTTCCTTATCTGCCAAAGTGGGATGGTATTTAGTTCAAGGCCCTTGAAATGGGGGGAGACAAAGGAGTCAGGTATACCACGTGCAGGAGAGATTCCTTATTCTGAAGGTAGATCCCTGACTCTCAAGTTTGGAGGCTGAGGAACATCATTTCTACTGCATGAGCACCTGTACACACCACAGATTTTAATCCTTATTAAATTAAATAGGTTTATAAAATGTAAACTTTTTTATTTTGGAACGTCACATTGGTGTTTACACACACTAGGTTTTCAAATAAATTAAGCCTTGGAGCATTGCATCTGTGTTTACCCTCACTAGGTTTTTGAAGGAAGTAGTTAAGCCAGGTCCCTGGCCGGCACTGCAGGAGAGCAGGACAGTTCATTACTGCCCCAGCCCAGGGTCCCCCATATACCATATGCCCATGCCTTGCCATACAGCTATGGAAGCAAGGAACTGGCAAACCACACAAGAAAAAAAAAGCAGAAGCAATTTGAAAGTGAAAGCAATTCGTGGTGATAAACTACAGAAAAGTCGCAATGCCATCTGGCTCATTACAGGTCTTTGAGTGCCTTTGTGTTTGCATGCAACGAATCCATGGACATGACTCTTTAATTCCTGGTGAGGCAAACTAAATTATGTCTGAGGAGCTTTAGTTTAATGCACAAGAAACTCTTTTAAAGCTTCTCAAAATCCCGCTCGTGCAAACAGACACGCAATTGCAGCGGATGAAAGCGCAAAAATCGTGGCATGTACATGAGCCCCATCAGCGGTGGCTGGGATTAAGATATTAAGGAATGATTTCAGGCTGCACCATGCTTATCAAACTGGGGAGACGCAGTCCATATAGGGAGCCAAGCCCTTAGCAGAGAGAGTGCTAGCAGGAGGCATCGCAGAAGTATTTGTTAATTAAAATGTTTGGTTTCCTACTGACATTTTTCAATATTTCTTTTGCCACAAAGGAAAATATTATCTGTGCTTTTCATAGAGGACGCTTCCCTCTCCCCTGCCCTCCAACTCTCACCAGTTCTAGACTGTTTCCTGGTATAAAATATTGTCAAGTGTTAATATTTAACATCAATATGTCCTGTAGATCGTACGCCCCCTGGTTTTCTCTTTCTTTCTTTCAAAATTGGAAATATTTCAGCGAGTGAGCTTTTAATGTTTCAGGGAGAATCTGACAACGTTTGAAGAAAACAAATTTTTGTTCTAAAGGATATTTAATTACAATGTTGTTTTTCATTCGGCAAAAAGTACCAACAGTTTGGGGGTTTTTTCCCATCAGCTTGACTCTTGTGTTATAAATTATCTGTGTTGTGGTAGAAGCTCCAGCTCTTAGGCAGGTCTTGGGCTCCAAAGCACTGCACACCTAGTGGTGCTTTCAAAAGTACCTCCTAGGTTGGGCCATCTAAATCTGATCAAACCAAGCTGAAAATCCTCTAAGCGCTTCAGTGCATCTTTAAGTGCTTGAACAGCTTTGCATATGGGGCTTTTGAGAGCTGAAGCCTCATTTAAATTCATTGACACTGGGAACATCCAAAGTGACTTTTGAAAATGGGACTTAGGCTGTAATGGTGCCTACTTGGTTTTGCAGGTTCCCCCCTTGGGTTTTATGTATATAAAACTGCATCTCGTTTTTCTTGATTTGGGACTTCCCATTCCCAAAGAAACACCAAGCTCCTTAGTTTGAACAGACGTTTTCAGCTCTGCAGGAAGTTTGGAGGGTCCGTTACATCGGCGTGATCTGACAGGAGACCAAACCGGTTTCTACCAAGCCGTCCTCGTCCGGAGAATGGGTGAGGCCAGACAGGAGGCAGGCGGGTATGGTTGTCATGCCGGGCCGTGAGTGGCATGGTACGCTTCAAGTTTCCCATTTGCTACAGGAAACCAACTCCTTTTTGCAAAGGAGCCGAGCAAACTGGATTTGGCTTCCCTACGCACATGTGCGATAGGATGCGGATTTGGAGACCAAATAGCAACCCAAACACTTCCCCCTCTCAGGATTTTGAATCGCTCTGTAGTAACCGCAGGCTCTCTCACACGGTGTTCGATTGCCAAGTTGAGATCCCTCGTGCAGTTCTTAGTTAGGAGGGCCAGCGTGCTAAATATGGCTCTTACTTCATTTTTTTTTCATTCTGCAATTTCCTGGAGAGCAATCTATTTTTTAAATACCTTTTCATAGACTGCGCTCTCAGGATCAGCGCGGTTCAAGTTCCCCTACCGGGGAACACGCTCTTGGCATTTTCCTCTTCTTGCTTTCCTCAGGCTGCTCCGGAGCTTTTCGCCACGGTGGTTTTACCTCCCTTCGCAGCCACCTTCATGTAGAAACATCCCTTTGCCACGTGTGCATTGATTGATTGTGCTTCACGTGCAATCGGTCTCCGTGTCCATTAGCTCTTGTTCTTGGACTATGTCACCGACATGCCTCTGGAAGGAACGTTCTCTAATTGCAAGGAATTGACATTATTGGGATTTAATCTGCAGCTTTTTATTTGGGGATCTCGCTGTTTTCCTAGATGGGGAAAAAGACTGTGGTGTCAACCTGCGTGGCTGTGGGAGTCCCATATGCATTTGATGGGCCTTGCTTCTAAAAATGCGCTATTTTTAATGTTCCCTGTGTCCTGTTATGCAGGCTGGGCAAAACGGATAGCAGAGGGCATGTCTACACGAGACACGAGACGTGCACTTAGACTAATTCTACTGTGCATTAACGTGCCATGCAAACAGCATGCTCCTGTGTAGCAGACTTAGTACAACGGGCATTTAGCATCACTAAAAAATTGTTCACCTTCACAGTAGTGCTGATTATGGCGCAGTAATACCTGTGATTACAGGAATAAACTTAATGCGCCATAATTAGGGTGCATTCATGAGCATGTATTAATTAATTAATTACAATTAATGCCCATTAATGACGCGTACACACTAGCAGTTACCTGGTGGTGTAACACGTGCTTCTAACCATTGACCTCTGCTGAATGAATCCGACCTACCCGCGTGACCGATAACAGCACTGCAAAGCTTTTCTCCCGTGGCTTTGAGTGCTTTTTTTTTTCATTTCTGAAGACTGAGCAAATACCATTTGTTTCCTGATTCTCCTCATCTGAGCAAGTTCGTTTCTAGGCTTCGTGCTTAAGCATTGCTTTTCTGTTAGCAAAGGGCCCTTTACATATGTTCGCATCAAGTGCCTGCAACACATTCAGAGGGGATCTGACACCTGGCATTATTACAGCTGTTGTGATGGCAGTTCTCTTCTAGCCGTGAATAGAGGTCTGTGGGTTTGGGGCAGAGGACCCTGAATAGATCATGGTGATTTTTTTTTGTTTTTTGGATGAATAGTTTATTCACTGAGAAATGCCGTTTTGGGTAGGGGGGAAATTGTTTCCTGAATTGGGCACAAGCTGCAGCTGGAAAAAAAATGAAAATCGATTTTGAATGTCAGAATATTCTGAAATGAAATGTTCTGATTTTTGTTTTGAGACCAAAAAAATGGGGACAAAGCCCTCTAATAAAACGAAATGTTTGAAGGAAACATTCTGGTCAACCTGCAGAGACACCTGCTCCAGCCTTTCCCAGGAAAATGACGATTTGGGGCCAGAATGAAACTTTTTTTAAAGGATTTTTCTGTCCTGCCAGTGAATCAAGCAATAAATGGATGAATAATGAAGCTCCCCCAGACCAAAACCATCAGTGATTTGCACTGCTGTAGCCTTCACATGTGTTCTCCATGATGTGTTTCATCTCTGCCTCTCTATCTCCACTGGCAAAATGGGGAGGGTAGCACCGGTGTCCGGCTGTGGGGATGCACGGATCCGTGTTTGCACACTGCTTACATATGAAGCTTGATTTTGAGCCAAGGGCTGCCTCTCGATTCATCTGCCCCCAAACCTAGAGCTGGTTTCAGTGGGAGAAGAACACGTCCATCCAGTGCCCGCTCCTTTCCCAGTGGAGTCAATGGGAACCTTACTGTTGTCGGGGGTGTATTTGTATCGGTGCTCATCTGAGACGAAAAAGAAATGCAAAACCCTAGCCCTCTTGGTCCAGAGGTGATATCTTTTATTAGACTAAAAGAATTGCAAAAAAATTATTTTTTCCCTGTAGAAAAAGATTTTTTTGCAATTTCTTGCTTGGTCTAATAAAAGGTATCATCTCCGAACCAAGAGGTCTAAAGTCTTGCATTTCTTTTACCAATGCCAGGCTATTCTGGGGTGCCACCAGATCCTTTGAAGGGTGCTGCAGGGTGTGGAGGGATAAGTAGAGAAGCCAAGCAGATGAGGCTTGTCCCTGCCTGGACGATCCTCCACCCCTGCTGCCCAACCCCTACGTAAGGAGGTAAAACACTGTAATCCATACAATTTATATAGATTGAATAGCCGCCAGTTAAGACAATCAATGCATATTATGATTATATTAGAAATTAATTATAATATATATCATTAATCAATTCTAATGATGAATGTAAATAAATTAAGTTATATTAACATTATTATAAATTGATTTTTGAACCTGGTGGCCATACAGTTCACAGCGGTCATGGAGGGGTGTCTTGAGGCTCAGGAGGGGCACATCAAACCCAGTGCCTTGCGTCCAGAAAGGTTGAGAGCCACCGCTTGACAGACGGCAGGTCCGGTCCTCCCATAGCCTTGCAGTTACTTCGCGAAGGTTAGATGGTGCAGCTTTGAACGGCGCAATTCGTTGCCTGCCAAGGCAGATTTATAGCCTTTGAAAGAGCCCACAAGCTTCCTTATTACCTGGACGGAGAATACTCGACAGAGGAAAAGTGCATTTCCTTTGAGTGGTTGCGGTTAGGGTGCAGAGGGACTCTGGCTTCACCGAGTCCTCGTCCCAGATTTATATGTGGGTCTGGAATCGAAACCAGGGCTCTGCCATGGTCTTACCAGCACCGGGGGAAAGCATACAATGAAGGCTTCATGATGTTGATAGGTTCTTGCATGGTTGGTTAAGGTTAATATCCGATGCTTGAGAAACTCAGCGGAAAATGAAAACAGCCAACTAAATGGCCCAGTAACGATGTAGTGTCCAAGTTACATTGCATTAAAACATCATCCATCATGAAGGTTTGCCTCTGAGCATTCACTAGGTACACACATTTCCGAAGCCTTAGCAAGTCCAGACGGTACATGTTATTTTGCTGGCCTGCGGTAAACAGAAGGGTGCATACAGCTTGGCATTTTTAAATGAGACTCGTCTTGAATCAGCAAATTCAATCGACACTTTATCCTCCGGTTTATGCTAGATTTTGTACCCCTGTAACAGCTGGGGCAAGTGGAGAGAGGGTTTAGGGAAGTCAAAGCCCTGGAGTGTTGTGCTTAAGTGCCATGGTTAAATCAGGATAATTCGGGATCGGGTGCCATGGTTAAATCAGGATAAGTTGGGATCGGGCGCCATGGTTAAATCAGGATAGTTCGGGATTGGGAGCTTTCATTGTTGGTCCCAGTTGTGTCCCCTGCCTGCATAGTGATGTGGCTAGGGCAGAGCAAACAGTTTGATAATAGTTGCTTTTTATACTCAGTGCAGTCCTGCTAATGATTTCTGGTGGTTGTGTGGTCTCCATTAGCACGGTATCTCAATGTCTTTGGCACATTTATCTTGACAACTCCCAGGAGAGGTAGGGAAGTCCTAAGTATGCCCATTTTACAGATGGAGAAACTAAGCCACCAAGAGGCTAAATGACTTGCCCTGGTTCACACAGAAAGTGTGTGCCAGAGCCTGGTTTTTCAAGCCCCAGACTTGTACCAAAACCACTTATGGGGCGGACAGGAACCTTGAGCAGCGCCTCTTAGGAGAAACCCCTCCCAGAGCACGAGCTGGCTTGGATTTGGGGGTTAGTTACTAGCTGGGGCTGAGGAAGAGCTCACAGAGGTAATCATCACAACTGGGAAGCTCGTTAGATGCAGCTGGGTCTGTTCGGGCTCAGCACTTTAAAGAAGGGCGGATTAATTAAGGTACTGACATCCCTCTGGGTAGTTTGCCTGCTAGGAGCTTGGAGCACTGGGGAAAGCAGGAGCCGGGCTCTTGGGTGTGTGTGGTCTTGCTGCTGGAAAACTCGCACACAGGGAGAAAGGGAAGGCAGCCAAAGAGGCTGGTCTAGGCTGTGATAAATGCTCTCTGGGGAGGGTGGCTTGTGCTCAGAATGGGCAGTGCAGCGTCATGGATTTGGGTGAGCATCCAAAGTGCAGCGGTGTCACCTGTACCCGGGTCTGTGTGTGGCACGTGTGTGCACCTTGTGCACCTCGGTGTAAAGGAAACCACGTGGTTCTGCACGCCTGATGCTGGTTGCTAGCTTCAGCCCCTGCTCTCTGGAGTGGCTCCTCTCTACTCCACGGCCTCATCAGCAAGGATCTGGTTTTCATGGATTAAAATATAGTCCCCAGTTTGGGGGTTAAAAAACGTAATCCAAAATCCACATTTCTGTGGTCAGAGTTAAATACCACTAGATAGATCTATATCTATACACACACATAGATACATGCATACCTATCTATCTGTCTGTCTATTCATCTATAGATAGATATGTGTATCTATATATAAATAGATTGATAGATATGTGTGTTGGATATATATACATAGATGTGTGTGTGTGTGTGTGTGTGTGTGTGTGTATAGATAGATACAGATACATAGATATGAGATGTGTATGTAGATAGGTATGTGTGTGTGCATGTGTGTATAGATAGAGTGTGTGTGTGTGTGTGTATATAGGTATAGATCTAGATGCATAGATATGTGTATGTGTGTATAGATAGATACAGATACATAGATATATGTGTATGTAGATAGATATGTGTGTGTGCGTGTGTGTATAGATAGAGTGTGTGTGTGTGTGTGTGTGTATAGGTATAGACCTAGATACATAGATAGATATGTGTATGTATGTAGATAGATATGTGTGTGTGTATCTATATAGATAGGTGTGTGTGCATAGTTGTGTGTGTGTGTGTGTGTGTGTGTGTATATGTATTAGTGGCGTTTCATTTTAATCATGGAAAAATGTGGAGTTCAGGTTACTTTTTTAACTCAAAAATTGGGGATTTTTTTTTTTCTTATCAGAGCAAACCAGGATCCCTGCTCTCCAGGTTGCTTCACAACTCAGCTGAAGGCATATCTGCTCGCCCTCTCCCAGCTTGCTTTCTCAGGCAGCCCGGCCGCATTGTCCCGCTCTGTCGGCTGCCTTATAAGAGCACTAATGGCCTTGGCTGGAATAAATGCCACTGGATCAAGCTGGGGGTGGGGGTGGGGGTGGGGGTGGCTTCCCCTGCTATTCAGCATGGGGCTTCCCATGGGATTGTCACACTCGCCTCTCTTCGTGCACGTCCAGCTCATGGGCGTGCAGCTGATGCACCAGCACCTCCAGACCTCGAGCAAGTGGGCGTTTTCCCTGGAAGCCCCAGTCCTGTGGGTGCAGTTTCATATTGCTAGGGGCTGAAAGGACCTTACAGATCATCGGGTCCAGCCCCCGTGCACACGGGCAGGGAAGACGGCCGGTGCAGTTAGCAGCATCTAACGAAGCTCATGCCTGCAAACGGAGATTGGGGTCCCGACACAGCCCCTCCACGCGGCTGCTCCTGAACTAGGAGGAAGTTCCTATTGGCTTCTTTCCTTCCATATTTACAGTAGATCCTTATTAATTTTGTAGCTGCTGGGCATGTGGGAGCCCTTTGCACCCGTAGCTTATGTGCGCTTCCAACTAAAGCACCCTGCAGCTCTTCGGCACACGGCGCAGATGAATGATTATGTGTTAATTATGTACACATGCACTTCATATCCCTGGCTATACATCTTCTGTGTGTGCGCGTGCCTTTACACTGTAAAGAATATGCTTCCAAATCCTCGCGTAGCACAAAAACGTTAAAACAAAAAAGGGAAAGGCAAAAAGAAAAGAAAACCCCAAACCCCGTAAAGCTCTCACAGGCCTGTTTCGAAACAGCGCTGACTTTCCCTGAGTGTGGTGAAAACAAACAGATGTTCTCAAAGGCCACGGTGACCTGGAAACTATTAATTAGGTAGTGAGTGAAAGAGGAGATTGCAGTGTTTGGATTGCCTTTAAGGATAATTATTTTTATCCTCTACTGATGTAGCGCAGGACAGCTGCCTAACACCAACCTGCAGCTGGCGGAGCTGTAGGAAGGTGGAAAGAAAGGAGTTGGCTCCTTCTGAGCGAGGTGACCGGTGGGACCCAACCAAGTGACTCATGTCAGCATTTCAGCAAAGTCCGGGCACTTGGACAACCAAAATGTCAGCTTATGCCAGCCAAAGAGTGAAAAATAGCAATGCAAAAGGTGGCTGAAGAGCCCCAAGGGCCAGGATGGACCTTTCTCTGTCCCTAGACCTGGACCCAACTCCAAATCTGCCCTCCATTGCAATTCCTCTGCGCCCTTTTACACTTACTAATTTGACTGGCAATGCTAACATCTCCCCCAGTGCGTGCAGGCATTTCTCATGATACATCCCGCTCCATTTTGCAAGTTGGAGTGTTATACGGGCCCAGAGCTACATGATTCAAGGTACCTTCAACTCATATAAGCCTTAGTGATGACCGAGGTCTCTTAAACTCGGTGCCTGCAAGGAAAGATTGAGAAAGAGCCGGATCTTATCCAAACTGGATTGGGCCCTGCTATTCAGCAGTCAAAGCAATGACCAGGGCTGTCTCTGGAGTTAGGGTTTGAATGCGTCACTCAGCTTCAAATCGATTAGAGCTCGATGGGGCAGATCAGTGGGGTTTGGTTCATGCCCTTCCCTTTGCAGATTTCTTGAGTATTAAAGAATTTCCTGTTTTGTCTTAATTCCTTTAGGTTCCCAGAAGGCTTCTGCTGCCCGTCCAGCCACCCGGCAAATGGCAATGCACGCGTGAGATGGATATTTCTTGCAGAAAGCCACCTCGTTGACCCGTGCTGCAGCTGGCCCCAAAAAGAGACTGTCCTACAAGGTTTGTGACGTGCAATGCCGAGAGGGTAGTGCAACAGATGGGAATATTCACTTGCATTTTAAAAAAAAAAATGTTGGTTCAGCTAATGCTTGGCCGTTTTCTATCTGGTTTCTGCCAGGGTTTGTATGACTAGGTCTTTGAGGAGTGACTGCTCCGTATTTGTCTGCAAGCAAAGGTATTTTTGATGGAAGTGGGTACTTACTGGTCAGGGAGGAAATGATTTTTCCCTGTTTAATAAAGTGTTGCTCAGTCAGAGAGCAGAAACAAGGATAAGTGACTGTGTAACAGCCAGAGAGCAGGAAAAATGGCGTGTGACGATCTATGCAGGAAGAAAATCAGCAGCGATATAGCTGGGGCGAAGGAAGTATGACGAACCCGTCGGCTGTACAACAGAGGGAGAGACGGGTCCACTAACAAAGCAAAGCAGTAAAAATCCAGTTCAGCTTATGGGTGCACGTGGAAAGAGAACAGGGCCTGGTAGGAATAAACAGTTTGCTTTCTTGTCCTTGGAGAACAGCAGTGTATTGTGTACCCACCCCGCTGCCTTCCCTGGCTCCTTCCTTGCACCACCCATTTGGCACCAGCCACTAATTAGAGTTGCAATAACCAAGCTTTTTCCTCGGGGTGCATTGCTGTTGGCTGTCCTTGCTGTCCTTGCAGCTGGTTCCTGGAGCAGCCGCTCTTCCGCTCGAAGGCAGAGGGGCTCGCTTGCTGAGCTGCCCTGCGAGACTGCCGAGCTCAGGGACAGCCTCGTTAGGAGCAGAAGGGGTGTGCCGCAGGGAGCCAGGCATCAGGAATTCCTCAAACTGGACGCGCTGAAGTAATGAGGATGGGAAACGGGTTGCAAAGAGCTTCCTACTCTCAGTCCAGCCTTTGCCTTCAGCCAAGGTTAGAGCAGAGCAGTACAAATAACGTGCATGCAGCACCTTTCATCTCCGATCCCTCCGTTTTACAGATGGGGAAACCGAGGCACCCAGCAATTCTGGGGCTGAGCCATGAATAGAAGCTGCACGGGTGACTTCTAACAACCTGCCCCCCCCCCCCATCCAGCCACGTTGGCCCCTCCAGTGTAAGCTGCCAGTTTTTATGAGAAAACCTCTCTGTTGCAATGTTGGGCTGCGCAGAGGAAGAGGGACTGTAACTCCAGCACTTAAACAGCTGAGAGCGAGGGCTTGTCTAGGCTCCCTGTTAAATGGGCTGTGCTCGTTTGCTCCTGGCCTTTGCATGCTCTGCAGCTCCCCCAGCCTTTAGCTGCCTCCTGAGCTGCCAGGGTCCTGTGGTTAGGAGCCTTAGGATCGTGGAAGTGAGAGATGAACCTGGCTTGTCTCAGAGGAGTCGGGAGTGTGTTGCGGGGTGTTATGGGACATCAGCTGCCTAATCCTGGATACAGCTGTGGCTGCTCTGCAGGGGGGTAGGTCCAAATATCTGCCAGGAAGGAGGAGAGAGCAGCTCTGCACCTAGCAGAGGATGCACAAGTAGTGCTAGTTAGCTGCACAGGGGTTAGTCAGGGTTGAGTTCGCTGCTGATCCTTTTTCTGTATTGCGGTGGTGGGTCGCGGAGGAGGTAAGATTGAGCCTATGCTACCCAACCGAGTCCACCGACCTGTTCCAGAGCTGGGAGCTTTGCAGTCAGGCTGCTCCAGACTCATCCCCCGTGTCTGCCAGAGACCACGGGTTTGAGAGCGAGTGATATCCAACTACATGAGCTGGGGTCTGGCCCACCGGATAGGAGACTAGACTGGAGCGAGACTCTTCTCAGTTGGAGCCCGCGGTGGCAGGTGACAGAACAAGGAGCAAGGTCACAAGCTGCAGCAAGGGAAGATGAGGTTGGATATTAGGAAGGATTTTCTCACTGGGAGGGTGGTGAAGCACTGGAACAGGTTCCCCAGAGAGGTGATGGATGCTCCATCCTTGGTGGTTTTCAAAACCCAGGCAGACAAAGCCTTAGCTGGGATGCTGTAGTTGGGGCTGGTCCTGCTTGGCGTAGGAGGTCGGACTAGATGTGAGCTCCTGAGCTCCCTCCCAGCTCTCATTGTCTACGATTTTAAGACCTAAAAAAGGCACATTTCTGCAAATTCATGCACTGGTATCTGATTAAAAAGCTCCTATGAGGCGAGTCAAACTGAATGGAGGAACCTTGGCATGGGCAGATGGGTGCACAGAGAACAAGTCAGCTCAGATTTCCATCTGAAGCTGGAATGACGATAAGAAATATACTGGCTGACCAGTTTGCACAGTACTTTGGTCTGTTTCCCTTCACATTTGCTGGTGCCTGTCCATGCTAGCCAACTAACGGATTACTTTGGGTCACGGCAGCCTTGCTGCCAGCGAGACAAGCACATACACAAGACGAAGGGGGTGGGACTGGAATGGCTGTGCACCCACCTGCCGAGCACGCCAGCACCATCACGTCGTGCAGTGTTATGCCTGGTGAAGCCGGTCTCTGCTCACAGCTGCACCTCCAGGTTTGGGGCATGCATGGGCACCAAATGTAATGTAGACGCTCTCTTCTCCTCCTCCACCTACTTTGCTCCCAGGTAAGCAATGGATGGGAAGGGCAGACTTAAGTTTGAATACACCCATGCATATTAAATGGCGAGGCTAGCACTGAATTGCCCCAGAGGGCTATATGAGCATGAATTCAGTTACTTAATTGATCAAGTGCTCTCTCACCAAGAGCATGAGCAACGTGATGGACAAGTGCTCTCCATTTGGCCCTGTCTCTTGTCAGCCTGCCCATTGAATGCTTCAATAGTCCTGTTCTATCGTCTAGGTCTTCACGACAACTTTCCCAACACCTCATCTAGCTCTAGGTCTTCGCAATGTCTTCAATAGCAACTCATCCAGATCTAGGTCTTCATGACAACTTTCACACTAGATCTAGGTCTTCGCAATGTCTTTCATAGCAACTCATCCAGATCTAAGTCTTCATGACAACTTTCACAGCACCTCATCTAGATCTAGGTCTTCATGACCCCCACTCCAACCCCTCTTCCATTCCTACTTGTCTCTGAGTTGATGGTTTTCTTTCCTGGAGGACAACCTTCCTTCAAATCCTTCTCTTGGCCATCTCCGTCCATTCTTCGAGCGTGCCCCGTAACCAGTTGCACCAGTTTGGGCATGGTCAGTCACACAGTTGTCTTGCAGAACGTTATGTGACGCTCAGCAATGATTTACACTGGGAATCGCCTTGCTGTCGGTGGAAAGGGTGGAGCTTTCCGTCCGGATATAGAGTCTTTAAAGACAGGGTTATCCAAACCACAAGAAGAAGTTGGGGAAGGCCAAGTCTGACCACAGCCCTAATTACCATGAAACCAAACCCTGTGCTGCTTTGTGCAAGTGCAAGTGCCTGGGTGGGATGGCCATTGTTTCTACAGAAAGCACGCGGTGGTGAGTGCAGGAGCGGGGCAGGGACGAGAGCGGCTCCTGGTACCTGCCGCAGACGGGTTCTGGCTTTTGTTTCGTTTTTGGCCGTTCCTTTCCTGGAGGCTTGGGGGGAATTTGCTGACGTGGAAACCTTTATTGATTTTTCCTTCTTCGCACCTTTCCTTGGGGCCAAACTCAGGGATGAGGAGGAGAGGTGCAAGTTACACACCCGCAGGCCAGATTCTCATCTGCGTTACGCCAGCCACAGGTGGAAGGACGTTGCTAGAAAGCTGCCGGCAGCGGTGTTTAAGACAAAGAAGTTTGCCTGTTTCGTTGTATTCCTCCTTCCACTTCCCTGGTGGTTTTCTTGCAACCTCTCCCGGTGGGTAAGTCAGACCGAATGACGCTCGCACATGTATAGCATAGGGTAAGTTTGGGCTGGCAAAGAAAACGCATCTTAACTGGAGTTAAAATAGCAGTGGGGACCATGTGGCATGGACTTTCCCCACCTCTGAAGGTGGCCTTCGGGTGGAATTTGCAACCTGTGAATCGCTGCCTCTGATTTAACAAAGCCAAGGTCCTTTCTTCTCTGTCCTTAATTTGAACTTTCCCTTGTAGAGACTTCACTAACGTGCCTTAGCGCCCAATACTGAGGCCGACGTGGGGTGATAGCGATGCTGTGGTAGCTTCCTTAGGAGCTGCTTTTTGCTGGTGCTCCTCCTTGCACTGTGGAGGGGGAATCCTTCCCAAATTTCATTTATTTAAGCAGGCTTCACTGAATCTGAGTAGGTTGGGAGCAAAGGGAAGAGTAACAAGGGAAGGGATAGAGCGCTCAATCCTTAACCTTTCTGCTCCAGGGAGGATGTAAAATTGTGCCAATTACTGCCCTCCTAAGGCTCCTCAGAAGATGGACAGCTTTGATTACAGGATGAATGGGGCCAGGTTAAAATGTTCTTCCCTTTATTTAAGCAAGCTTCAAATACCAAACTAGACTGGAGAGCAATCACTGGTATGTCATCAATTAAAAAAAAAAATTAGCCGAAACTTCTAAGTTTTTAGCATCTAATGAACTCATAATAACATTTCTTATGTATCCCATTCATTGACAAGGAGCAAGCGTTGGCTGGTCTAGCTGGGCTTCATCTGAAATGAAGTGCCGCGCACCGAGGGTTTAAATGCCGTGCGCTGAGGGCATCTTTGCAGGGACATAAACTCGCCCCGTGTCCTCGTACCATGCAACCACGCGCAACAGGAAATCTTGGTGCTATGATGCTAGTACGAAAGTCTGAAGGGCATTAGCTAAAATGTAGATGATATAAGTGAGAGCTTATTGCCAGGTGTTAGATACCAGCGCTACAAGGATCAAGCCGTTCAAAATGCACAAAGCAGTAGGTCCTTCTCCGATAAAAGGACCACATTTTTCGAGGGCCACTGCTACTTCTGTATATGGTTGCCTGTATGATTCCCCCAGGTAGCTGTCTCTCTCCTGCCTAGAGAAAACCACTCATTCTTTGGCCAGAAGAGAGACTTTTGGCTTTGGGACACTTCACTTTTCTTTAGAATTAGAAAGTTCCTCTGGAGGAAAAATATTTTATGGTAGTTTAATTGTGGTGTCTAAAGTGTCTTCAGATGTATTCTTCTGCAGCAGAAACAACTTGGGAGGGCCATGCGGTTTGATCTGTTTTCTTCCTTTCGGACGGGAGAGTGGCTGAGTGCCTCGACTAGTCACAGAGTCCAAGCATGAATTGTATTATCCTGTTGAAGACTTTTTTTCTTATTTTTAATAAAAAAAAATTTTAAAAAAGGGTTGGATGAATAATGCAAACCGTTTGAGCTCTCACGACATGAAGAACAGCAAATTGAAATGCTGTTTGCTTAACCTACAGTGACAGGCCCAAACTTTTATGGTTTTTAATTTTACTACATATTTTACATAGGTGAGATGACAATGTTATTAAAATGAAAGGCTTGTTGCTGTAAAGCATAAATGATTTAGTAGCCCTGAATCCTTTGAAGTCGTTTTTCCTGCCCCTGTAAGACACCTGAGCTGGTGAGCATAAACCGAACCCCCTGCTCTCTGATATGCATGAAACCCAAAACCCAACATGTCAAATTATCATTTTTTCAAAAGAAGAAAAATCTGAGCATCCTAGTGTCCGTTTGTTCTTGCTGCCGGTAATCACGCTGGGGGAGAAGCAAGGAGCACGTTCGTTTGTGCAGCTGCAGACTGACTTCAAAACGCGATGCGAGGTGGAGTTACATTGTTCGCCTGGGTATGGGGATAGGACTTTGCTTTAGCGAAAATTTGAGGTATATCAGCTTGCAGGGAAATGAGCTGCAGAAAATGAACGAGTAACAGCAGGATACACGGTGCACGACGGGCTTAAATGGGGTCTCACATTTTTGATTGATTGTTTTGCATTCTCAAATGAAAAGGTGCCCGTCTGAAACTCTAGGTTCGTTGCCATCTTTTAGCCCTGTATAAATCTCATCAGTATAATAATCCCTTCCCCAGCCCTGTGAACCTTAGGCAAGCTGATATTGCATTTTGCTTTACACCTCATCTGGGCACGTGTTGCAGTTTGTTGGCCAGCAGCGGCGGAGAGGAAGAGGAGTCTTGTAGCGAGAGGAGCCAAGGACCCGGTTTCTGCTCGTGACTGCTCCCGACCTCCCAGAGGAGCATTAGAGGAGCAAGCAGCAGGATATTTGAGAGTGCTTTACATTTGGAGACAAGGTTTTTTGGGTAAATCCGATATCTTTTAGTGGGAAAAAATTGTTCTTTGCAAGCTTTCAGGTGCAAACACCCTTCTTCTTACATTTGGAGTTTGTGTTAACCTGGTTGAGAGCCTAGTATTTCTCATACTTCTGCAAAGCAGGCTGTTATTCATTAGTAATTGCAAAGCACTTTAAAATATTTGGGCGGAAGGTCATCTAGTGGAAGGGTGCACAGACATACGGGCAAAGCATGTATTTGTATTAATACTAGATGGTCCCAGCCAACAGCAATTGCAAAGTACTCATTTCATCAAATTGGCAGCACCGAAAAAACGTGCAATCTTGTATTTCATCATGGGCCATGAATGTCAGACTTGATAAGTACTCGTGGCATGAACACAAGACAGAGCTGAAACCTGTAAATCTCAGTATATCTGCCTTTTGCATGTTGGACACGCAAAGCTCACAATGTAATGTTGATTTTGGTTTGGGGTTGCAACTACCCTTTTTATGGATGGCTCTACGAGAGGTATTTTATGTGGTGCTGTGTGATGGGAAGGATTGAGAACTGGTGCTATGAGCAGCATAAGCATTTTGGAACGTGCTCTGGATTACTGGCAATGGACGGCACCGCATATTGGGGTGTCTCCGGTGACTGCTGCATAACGAAGCTTCTGCACCAAGGCGAAATGGTGGTGGAGGAGCCACGTTGGAAATATATGACCCTTATTTTTGGCAGCGAAGTGGGAGGAAATCGTGCGCTTCTGTTCCGTGGGGTTTCTTTTGCAGGGCTGTTCCTCGTGAGCCTGTCTGCAACGCAGCCGGAGCCAGCAACTCTTCTGGTTGGGTCAGTTCCATCAGCTGCTCTGGCCTGCCTTGCCCTAAGGTGCAGGAGACATGTGCACAGGCCCTCATGCTTTCAAACAAAGCCGTATTTTCTCGCTAGTACATGTTTGGATGTGCATATGCTTCCTTCACAGTGTTTAAGGACCTTCTTGTGTAGAAAAAGCTAGGTACTAGGGGGATGAAGTGGATGCAGGGAAGTGAAGCGACCCCCTTAAATGAGGGTCTGTCTACACTGCATCCCCAGCACTCCTGGAGGAGTGCACTAAACTCTGTCTCTGAGATGTTTGAGGCATCCTCCCGCTGACTTCATCGCCCTGCATCTGGATTTGGTGGGTGCAAACGGGGTATGCTTGAGAGCGGAGCATTGAGGATGTGGTGTGGAGATACTTTGGATTTGGGCCCCAGGTCTGTTGTGTCCTCTCCGACTAGCTCCTGTGGTCTAGCTCGTCATCATTATGGAGAGCCTCCCCTTTCCCGACCGTTTCCAAGGTCTGCCGTGCAGCGCTGCATCCGTTCTCGGGAGCATACATGTATCGTTGCGTACATCGCTGCGCGTGTATCGTTGCGTACGTCGCTGCGCGTGTATCGTTGCGTACGTCGCTGCGGCGATGTCCGGCATGGCCTGCAGAGGCACCGATGCCGTGCCGTGCCAGCAGGTTTCCGGCGGTCAATCAGTAAATGCAGAAAACGTTCGCACCCACACAAATCGCCCCTGGCTGGTTGCCCTTTGCACTTGTGGAAGAGAGGCAGTGAATCTGGAAATGTTGTTTTATTTCCCCCACTGCGGAACGTGAAAGGCAGGTGTGCATGGAGCAGCGTCGCTGTGGACCGTTCCCCGATGATGAAGCTATTTGCCTGCCCAGGTCTGTCTGCGGGGATCATTCAAATGCTGCGTGAGTAGATACCTGCACGCTCCTGCCCTCAAGCACACCTGCCTTAAAACTTACATCAAAGGTTTATGAGCGTTCCTGTTTCACCTTGGTTTGGAAATAAAACCTTTCTGGCTATAAATGATGATGCTAAATTGAATTAGAGAACCTGCAATCTTAGCTCCGTCCGTCCCTCCCCCCATATATCTCCAGTGCTTTAGAGTTATCTGTTCTCTAACAGACTAAATACCCTTAAGAGTGAAGGGAAGAAGATTATCTTTCTCTAGGCTGCTTTAATTCCACTTTAGACAAGTGCCTACACTTCCCTGATTATTACAGATAGAAACATATAGCGATTATTGGCTCTGAGTCTTTTAGGATTTTCTTTTCTTTTTTTTAACCTATCTTCCATCCTGGTTCCCGAGATGCCTGAGGCTACCAGTTCAAATTTGTAGCTGGTTTATATTATTTAAAAAAAAAAAAAAAATTAAAGGAAGGAAGAAAAACCCCTTGAAGTTGGCTTCTGTCAGCTGGTCTGGTGGAATTTAGCCAAGATTATTATTATTATTTTTTTTTACCGAGTGTTAACTCATTACAATGAAAGGAGGGTAGAGCTGCACCTTTACAGACTTATGAAATAAGATCCATGTGGAGAGAGAAAGAGCACAAGCTTTCGTGAACCCAAGTTCACTTCATCAGTTCATAGTTCACTTCACTGCTCGTTAGTGTTCGCTGTGACGAGGCTCACACGTCTCAGCTGTTTCTGGGTTGCAGAGATAACGAAGCTAAGGGGAACGAAGGACTCGGGTTTCATTAATGCTGAATTCTTCCACTATTCCAGATCAGTAAAGCCAGCTGAGCCAAACCCTGCAGTCCTTCCTCAGGCAAAACTCCCAGTAAGCTCAGTGTACGTTGTCCCACGGTCTCCAGTCAACTTTCTCCCACTGGGAAGGTGTGTTCAATATACAGACTGATTTTCACTATTTTGCTGGTTGTTTTTGACGGACACCTCTCCGGCTCTGAAGCTTTCGAGAGAGAGATCCGCAGAGGATATTCGCTTTGGGGGAAGGGGAGTTATCACTTGTTGGTGTTTTTGACGGTTGTCTATTTGCTACGGGAATTTATGCTCCTTACTATCCAAGTCCTCCTAAGACAACGGGTCGTATCGTATGATGGTGTATGTTAAAACTAAGTGCAAAGCCACTTAGCGCTGCGTACGGGAAAGGTGACTGTGATACAGCGCGGTGCTTCCTCCAGCGTACGGTGCAGAGTTCCCAGGGAAGAAGGATTGATTATTTATGGTCTGCGAGTCTTTGACTTTTTTTTTTTTTAAACTAATCCTATGACATGTCAAAATCCCTTTCTTCCTCAAACGATATAAAAGCGTCTCATGAAAAATGACTACGAGCCAGCAGGCACTCTTGCATGTTACCTTGAGTCCTGGAGCGGGCTTTCAGGTCATGCTTTCTGGCCTGCACGCGAGTGGTACTAAGTCGCAGTAACGACTAGATCGAGAGCTAAAGTAATAGCTTGTTTGCGCTAATTAAATGCCACTTGTCTAGCATCCGGGATGTATTTGGTAGCCTTGTTGGTCCGAGAGAAAAAGAAATGCAAAAGTCTAGAGCTCTTGGTTCAGAGGCGATGCCTTTTATTAGACCAAGAAATCACAGGAAAAAAATGGTCTTTTTCTGCAAGCTTTCGGGCTCACATGCCCTTCATCAGGCTTAGGGAAAATTAAAGATGGTAAAACGTCCCCCATAGGTAGGAAATAAACTTCATTCTTGCACAGAGGGAGTCGAGGATGGAAGTCCTGGTCCAGGACATACATCGCGTGGTATTAACTGAAAGGTTAAACAAAGCACTAGAAGATATGCTGGGGGGAGAGGAGGGATCTTACACTTGAAAAAGGACCGAGTGACATTTCTTTGAACCCCAAATACTCTTCTATCTTATATTTTTCACTCTCTTTTTTTCTTATATAAAGAATCACCACGGACCGGCTTTTGAGAGTGGAGCAGGCAGCGCTCCAAGTTGCCGTTGAAGCACTATACAGCCTCTTTTAATAACCGTTGTCTTGGAAAGACAAGTGTGCGTTTGGTCTAAGCTTAAAACTAGAGATGCTGGTAGCTGTGTTAAGGGGCATCATTTAAAGTAAGCTAGTGCCAAGGCACCGAGGACCGAGCGAGGTTCTTCCCACAGGAGTCCTCATCAGGGAGGCACTTTGTATTCCCCATCGGAGGTTGCAGTGGTGGGGGGCATTGAACTAATATGCACGGGGAGATGCTGACCTGGAACGGGAAGCAGTGCTCCAGGGCTTTGCAATTGCTTGCACGAGATATTTGGCAGTTGCTTTGAAGACTAATGCTTCGAAGAAGAAAACAGAGACATCATGTTGGGCTCCAGCTCGTGCTTTATGCTGGCATAAGGAGGAACCAAAGAGGCAGATAGTAGAGTGCAAGCCCTGTACAGTGGTCCTCTTTCTTCCCACCCCACCCTCCCAGTCCCCTGCTGCTCTTCCTCTTTTGAGTGTTTCATGCTGCTTTTAGGAAATGTTTTATGGAGGCCACCAAATAGCTGCTAGATGCTTGCCCTAGAGCGTGCTAGCTCGGCAGTTCATTTCCTTCATCCTGAGCATCTCTGCATCCTGGAGAGACACGTGCTCAGCTTACTGAGCATGCACGTACCTTACTTGGGCAATGGCAGGGAAAGGCTCATGATGCCGAGAGGCTGCTGTCCCAGCCCTCAGCTCGTGCAAAAGCCCCTCTGTGCCTCCGCTTACTGTGGACTTTCCCCTCTCCTTTACCCTAACTGACGCCAGACTCGTTTCCAGTCCGATGTCTCGAAGTTTTGGGAGCGCTCCAGAAGTAGCGTAACTATGGCAAGGGCAGGTAAACCAGGGTACCGGCCTGGGCACCAAGCTGGACAGGCGCAGAAGGAGCAGCTGCATGCTGCGACCTAGCTGCCATCCCTGGGCGCTTGTGCACAGCGTCGGCTTTTCCTCGTCAAAGGTAATCTCTACGTTTACTGCGCTCTAGCAATGGACCACAGTGATTCTCCCATTACTATTTTGCACAGAAGGCATTTAATACTGCTAATTGGTTAATGTGCTTTGACTAGTAAAAAAAAAAAAAAAAAAAAAAATGCTAGAGGGCACCGGACAAATCGCATCAGAAGAGGGGAAAACGGCGATTTTTAGCTGTGTGCAAGCGTACACGTAATGAAGTTTTCACGATGAAATTAAACCCAGGGGAGCAGGTGGCCACGGTAAAAATAGAACGGGTCGGAGGTGGTCTAACTTGCCACGATAAATCGAAAGCTAAAAAGTCGACGTGGATTTTCGCTGACCTAGCGAAACGGTGGTTTTTGGTGTTGTTTCATAACCTGTATCTGAACAACGCACAAGGGCCCCTGTGCCCTAACCGCCTCCCAGGACACCAAGCTATGCTCTTTGGACCAAGAACTGTGCCTCTATTAGTTGGTACAGCACCTAGCACAGGCTTAGTTTGGGCTCCGGGGTGTTACCATAACGTTAGCAATAACTTAGATTGCTGTCTTTCTTTGTGGCTCTAAAATGGCAGTGTGAACTGGTTTTGCGGTAGAATAAAGCCTAAACGATAAAACCCAAATGTCTCTGGAGCGCTAGGTGTTTCGCTTGGTCAGGTCGTAGCAACGATGCAGAAGGGTTGGACTCCAGACTTGCCCCATCTCAAGGTCTGGAGACCTTCACGGGGAGATTTCCAAGTCCCGGTCTATCTTGCTGGCAGTTGAATGAGACGATGGGGTCTAGCTAATCAGCTCACAACCAGCAGGAACCGAGCACTGACAGTTTGGAAGAAACTAGAGGTTCCCGTCATAACTTGGCTATAGCTGAAACGCCTCATTATATTACGGGCAAGCTTTAACCTGTTGGGGATGGATTCATATACCTTGTGATGGACTCTAATAGGAAATGACGGCAGTGGCTGTGGAAAAAAGGGTGTTTAAAATGACTGGATGACAATTTGTTTGACTTTGTTAGCCTAAAATAACATCTTTGACTTTAGCAACGATTCTCCAAATGTTATGTATGCGCAATTAGTGAAACGGGACATGCAGATGATGGTCCATTAGAGCTGATAAGAAAACATTTCTATTGCCCGTGCAGAATTTTGACTCTGTTGAAAAAATGTTTGGCGTTTTTTCCAAAGCTATTAGGTCTTTTTTTTTTTTTTCCAGGCTTTTGGCTTTAATTTTTTTTTTTTTTCAGGAAAATTATGTTGTTTATGGAAATCGGCCACTTTCTCCAGAAAGTTGAGTTTAGTTGATACTTAATTTTTCATCAAAAACAGTTTGGATGGAGAAGTTCTGATGAGCCCTCCAATATTAATTGGGTAGGATCTGATTTATTTGTGCGAGTTAGATGCATAGAATACACATAGTTGCTTGTCTTAACTTGTAACTGGCTCCCAAGATCTTAGAAGATGCAGCTGGAAAAACTCACGTTGAGAAATTGGGAATGACTCTAGTAAGGTGGTTGTTGCCTTCGTTAGGAAGCCCCTGACAGGCTGCTAGGGATTATATTTTCCGCCAAACGGAGCACTTTGCAGCCACGGGACCCTACTGGGCGTGCCGACGTAGCGTATCCTTTTCACTGGTTGAGTGCAACAGGCTTTTGGGGGGACCACGTGCAAAGCCAGTTTGTACTAATAGCGCGCTGCCTATCCGAGGGGCCTTACTCGGGGATCTGTAAGCACGTGACAACCTGTTTTCAAAAAGGACATCAATTAAGAGCAGCGATACGATAAATCAGAGCGGACAAATGATTTGCCAGTAGTTGCCTGTGAAGAGATGAATTCATCCTGGCTGATAACTTCATTTACTCTCTCCGGTATTGCAGTAGGGATGTATTTGGTCTGTAGTAGGCTTGGGAACAGCATTCAGACGTATAGAGATCTGCTCTGCTTTGCCTCAAAAAGCAATCTTGGCAACCCCTGACTCCAAGTTGTGCACTGTTGCCTTTATTTCTCTTACGATCAATCATATTAATAAATTGGCAGGATTCCTAGGAAATATTGTATCGCTTTCTGAAATAATATGAAATAATAGTCACTTGTTTAACTGCAGTGGTGCCTAGTTAGCAGTCTGACTCCTTTCATACCAATACCAACAAAGATATTGAAGGGCCGTTTCCTCTTATTAGCTGCAGAGACTATGACCAGATAACCAGACTCCTGACAAAGATATTTTAACTCTTTTTTTTTTTCCAACTAAGTGAAGAAAAGTGAATATCTGTTCCTGCCTATCTCTCTATCCGAGAGAGGCATTGACTTTTCACCTCCTTGTTGGTGTTGATAAGAGTAAAGGAGCAAAGGAAATTGATTCCTCTGCAAAACGCATTGTGCATAGAAGTAAGAGATCCATAAATTGTGCTCCTCTTTACGGCTCCGCTGCCATCATTGTGGTATCCCTGTAAATGTTTATGGGGCTGTTATTGTGCTAGAGGGGCTTTTAAAAAGCCCCAGACATTACATTTATTTGGTGGCTTGCAGGGAAGTGATAACTTACTCTTTATGTCACATTGCTCGTTTATAAAAAAAAAAAAAAAAGAAAAGAAAAAAAGACTGATGAGAAGAGCCAGAAATGAAACCTGAGTTTGGGAGAGATGGCTGCACCCAGGGTCCCCGCTGAGCAAGACGAGGAAAAGTAACATCTGCACACCTGTTGCAACTTGGCTTTTGCATTCAGGGGGCAGGAGGAAGGTATGGATTTTGCATTGGGGGGCAGGAGGAAGGTATGGATTTTGCATTGGGGGGCAGGAGGAAGGTATGGATTTTGCATTGGGAGTGCAGGAGAAAGGTATGGGTTTTGCATTTGGGGTGCAGGAGGAAGATATGGATTTTGCATTCAGGCAGCAGGAGGAAGGTATGGATTTTGCATTTGGGGTACAGGAGAAAGGTATGGATTTTGCATTGGGGGGCAAGAGGAAGGTATGGATTTTGCACTTAGGGTGCAGGAGGAAGGTATGGATTTTGCACTTAGGGTGCAGGAGGAAGGTATGGATTTTGCACTTAGGGTGCAGGAGGAAGGTATGGATTTTGCACTTGGGGGCAAGAGAAAGGTATGGATTTTGCACTTAGGGTGCAGGAGGAAGGTATGGATTTTGCTTGGTTTCATCTGTGGCAGAAGCCCTGGAAATCGTGATGCCAAGCTGTTCAAGGGATCCTGCTAGGACTGGCGGGTGTAGAGCAGAGGAAGTCCCTGATAATGTGGGAAACCCAAGTTGATCCCTGCTCCGCCACATTTCCTGGGTGACCTTGGAGAAGTCATCCTGCTCGTACCTGGCAGGGAGCTCCCCATGCCAGGCGGTGGTCCCCTCCGGTATGCCGCGCTGCGTTGGGCGCTCTGCCTCCAGACTGCAGTCAGCACCTCTAGGTTTGCATTGCAACACGGGCAAGCCAATTAGCACTTCCGAGTGACAAGGCCCAGTGCGCCTGCTTCCTGCTAATTAATGACCTCATGCATTGTGCACACGCCGGTAGCTCCCTTCCGGTGTAGAAGGTGGCCCTGCAAAACAGCACTGTGTGCCCTAGGGCATTGCTTCTTGGGGTAGCAGGTCTACTGAGTGAATATGGCTATAGTCTCAGTGAACCTCCCTTCACCATTTACAAGACAGGGCTAAGAGTACTGCCAGGCTTGAGAAGGGCAGCACCTTGCGATCTTCTGTAGCGCTCCAGAAACAAGGCCGAGCAAGTCTCTAAGAGAGACTTGCCTGAAGTGGGCTAGCAGATTGGTCGTGTAGAGCTAGGACGGGTCTACAGACCCCAAACTCGGACCTTCCCCAAAGCCCCACTGACTTCGGGGCACTTCCAGCCCGGCCCCTAAGACCGGTCTTCGTCTGTGCCTCAGGGGCCCATGGTGGCACTCTGCGCTGAATATACCCCTGCCCCGTTCTCCTTCTCGTTTCCCCAAAAAGCAGGAAAATGCCATCGGTTCCACCCCCCTCGTTCTGTCATCGTGTGTTTGAATTTCTGAACCTTTCTCATGCATGTCAGGGAAACATTTCTTTTACCAGGATTTTTATGGGACGTCAATTAGGAGCGGTGATACAGTAGATTTCATAGACAATAAACCAGAGCAGACAAATGATTTGCCAGCGGTTGCCTACGAAGGGATGAATTCGTCCTGGCTTATACCTTCGTTGACTTTGTCTTCATCCCGCATCCCTGGCTTATAACTTCATCCCTATTGCAGTAGGGATGTATTTGGCCTGAAGTCTGTAGCAGGCTTGGGAATAGAGATCTACTCTGCTTTGGGCAGATATGGTTTAACTCCTTGCTAGTGGAAAGATCATGCCCCCCGGTACATGACACGCCTTGTGTGACTTACCCCAGTAGGTAGGTAGCTAACAGGTGGGGCTGATCTATTTACCGCGGATGAATGACCTTATCCCATGATTGCAGCTGGGGGAGAAGTCGCGGCTCACCCTTGCTCTGATGCAGCTGCCTCCTTGTTCTGACCTGGCGCAGCAGCGTCTATCTGTTCCTACATATCTTTAGAGCTATTCTTGGCCTCTGAGGACTTGCCAGATCCTCCAAGCCTCCAGCCCTGATTTATATGCTATTATTTCAGGTGAAGAATGATCCCATCTCCTCTTCAGTCTCTGAGGACTGATGTGACTGTGAAAGCTTATGTTAGCACACGCTCGTGCGGGGGGATGTTCCTGCCTGAGCCGCTCTCGGAGAGGCTCCTGTTGCGGCACGCTTGCTTTCTCTTCTCACCAGGCTTGCAGCGGGCCGGGAGCTCTCCAGTGTCCAAACAGCAGTTGGATTTCACCGTCTCTGAAGCTCAGTTCCACCGAGTTTTCTTCTTTTCTTTGGATTAATTACCAGCCTCCGAGCCCGATGGCAACCGTGTGTGTTTTGGATGGACGCTCCCCGCAGCCGCTCTCAAGGCAGCCCCTCCAGAAATGTCTTCTCCCAGTGCCTGCGTTTGGAAATGCGCCGCTCACATTGAGAAATGTTATCTGAAGTGCTTTTCTGCTTCTAAAGAAATAAGCTTCCTTTGGCACTCAATCCTTGCGAGCCCGGCTGATTTATGGACAGCCCCGCTCAATCCCAGGAGGGTCCCTACCTTGGAAACAGCTCCTTGCTCAAAGCCATGCAGCTGGCTTTCTCCTCGGGACCAGGGGATGGCTCTTTCCTCGCAGCTCAGTGTGACTACCTCTTCCGTGCTTTTGTTTCGCACGGCTTCTCCAGCGTGAGGCACCGTGTGCGGTCCCTGTGCTCCCGCTCTTGCACCAGCACAGCTGTCGCTCTCTTCCCCTTCTCCTGTCCTTTTCCATTTATTCTTGGCATCCTCCATAACCAACACCGTTCCCTCCACATTTCACAACCTGCCTCCACATGCGTGTCGTGAGCTCCAGTGTCAATAGTGCGGACGCAGCACCTAATTACTGGGCGCGCTGATCAGCGAACGAGCCAGGCCGTGAAGCTGTGGCAGCGGGGAAGTGTTCTGGCGTTCCATGAAAGCAGGCGTCTGGGGCTGCACAAGGGAAGTCGAATCCGATGCCTTTTGTATTACTCATCCAGATTGCACAAGGCCTTATCGTAGGTTCATAGGCAAGAGGGACCTGACGGGGTCATCTAGTCCAGCCCCCCTGCTTAAGGCGGGATTAGCCCTGGCTACAAAGCAGAGCTGGTGCTGCTGTGTTATGCTGGCTGGGTTCCCAATGGGTCATTTCTGTCCTACTGGCAATGATAGCCTGAGAAAGTGAGATTATCTACGCGGAGCAAAGAAACAGCCAGAATCTAGGTGACTTCAGCGTTGCATTGCCCTTGCTCCCTTTGCAAATCTCTTTGAGTAGACAGAGCGCGAGCACAATGTTCGTCTTCCAGGCTTACAGCAATGCTGGCAACCAGATGGCAGCAAAACCACCTTGCCAGTCACAAGCCCCCGGAAGAAAAATGCTTGCAGGTGCCTGGACAAGTCAGGCCTGTCTCTTGAACGCAGCTGGGATTGCAGCAAGGAAATTCAGACCTAAAGTGGTCTTACTGCAAGGATCTACGCAGAATGAGATGCGGGAGCCAGGCCTGTCACCTAAAAATATGTACGGCACATTTCATAAGCAGGGCAAACTCACGGCAGCCCCCCAGGATGGACAGTCCCTGGGCATGCTTTGCATCCGGAAGGGGCTTTACATAAAACAACCTGTGATGGGTTCGCGTGCCAGTCCGGTGTGCCGGGCGTATTGCAGAGCAGTGGCATGCGGTGCTCTCGTTTTGTTTCGGCCCTGTGAGTAACCCAAGAGATGGCAAACGAACAGGTAGAGGGGCAGCTGCTGAAGGCTGTTCATAAGGGTCTTCCCCAAATTACAGGGTCTTGGGACATATTCATAGGATCATAGAAAATGAAGGTGGGAAGGGAGCTCAGGCGGTCACATCGAGTCCAGCCCCCTGCTCCAAGCAGGACCAGCCCCAACTCCATCATCCCAGCCAAGGCTTTGTCTGCCCGGGTCTTCAAATCTCCAGAGATGGAGAGTCTGCCACTTGCTGGAGATTGCACGACCTATTCAAATACTCGATCCGTAGCCCCTTGAAGTGAGTGGAAATTGCCACTGACTTTAAAGGGCTTCGGATCATGCTCCGTGGGGCTTATAGGACTGCGTGCAATATGGCAAAATGACATAGTCTCTGCTCGCTGTTCTGCCACTTATACATCAGCCTTATCGACGTACATAATAGGAAGGGATTGTGGTCACCATGCCCTCGAGTGTCACTGCCAGCCAAAGCACCAGCTTGTTTTATTGTGTTGTGGAGTCTTCTCCTCCGGAAAGGCAATAACAGCACTGTCGGCCACCCCGACTCTGTGCTGTCTGATGAATGCAAAATGAGC
The DNA here is from genome assembly GCA_030014935.1 of Caiman crocodilus. Lineage (NCBI taxonomy): Eukaryota > Metazoa > Chordata > Crocodylia > Alligatoridae > Caiman > Caiman crocodilus. The sequence continues at coordinate 2,995,251 of JAGPOW010002791.1, read as the reverse complement.
ATGGGGGTTTTCTTGCGAGTGGCATCATCCCGGTTTGGAGAAGACCATTTGAGGTCTGCCTTTTTTCCCCCATTGAAATTCATGGCGAGATATCCACTGCAGGGTTTGGGGCCATTCTGAAGATGCTCGACAGGAGGTCATGCAACCAGTTCAGTTGTCATCTTGCCGCATCTCCTGAACGAGGCAAGATGAGCCTTGCTGTCCTCATGAACAAGAGATCTTCAGGAAAACCCGAACGAGTCCTTCTGAGTCATTCCCAGACAAATTCAAGACAGTGGGCACAGTATTCTGGGATAATATCCTACCTTTGCAAAATAGCTGGTATGGAATCACTAATTTCTCAGTCATTTTTTTTTTTCTCATTTTGGGGAAAACCAGACTCAGCTTCACGTGGTGCTGGAGCCCTGACACAATGCGAATGTGCTGGCTGGTCTGAGACGGGGGGTTGTAAGAGCTACCACGATAGACATGTAGACAACATCTGCCGCACACGTGGTGTTATGACCGGGCCCATCTCTTGGGACGTGGTGATAAGGAGCGGTTGCTGTTGTACATGGAGGAGTCCTTTCCAGCTGTGTTTCTTGGAGTGTCACTGTGTTACCTAATCTGTCACCAGCATGCACACAATAACAACTTAATGACTTGAAAAGAAATACTTCCAATTTTAATAGACTGCTGTAGAAATACATGAAGCAAAGTACATGATGTCACTAGCTGTAGTATGTCAGCATCTCAAAATACGTTTTAAAGTCTATTTTAGTACCTTCCTGTAAGTGCCAGTAATCCAAAATATCCACAGGCCACCCTGTTCGGTCTTTCTCCTTTTTTCCTGTTTCTTAAAAAAAATCCTCTTCTCTGCTGGTGCTGCATTCATACATGCTATTTTTATTTCCACGCGCTTCAGCTGGGTGAGATTTTACACAAGGAACTCTGTGCATTCCCAGTCTTCTCCTGGTATAAGCAATCAGGAAGCAATCTATCCCCATAACAGCAGTTCGGCACGCGAAACTGGTCTATACCCGTAACAGAACAGAAGTTCGGCGCACGCAGACTGGTTTAAAAATGGCAGAACCCGGTCTAAGATTTATCCGCCCACCAAAAGAGGAACGTGCATTGTGTTTGCTACTGATCTAAAATACACCGCTTAGAGAAAACCATGCAACTTAGATGGATTCATTCTGCCTTGGGCTTTTTGAATGTCTGTAGCTACCCTTGAGCTGTAGAGCCAGTGAAGATGCAATAGGGGAGTGCTGGTGATTATCTTAGATTTTCAGTGCATGGGTGAAAAGCAGATTGGGGGCGTTTAATGCATGCCTATGCAATCCGAATTTCTACTAGATGCTTAGATGCAACGTTTACTCTCAGGAAATATTTTCCAAAGGTCTAGGATAGTCTCCGGAGAGACATTTAGGAGGTTTCTTGCTTAATTCCTTGGAAATGGGACTTGATAACATAGTCTAAATACTTGTGCGTTGCAGAAGATTAGGAATAATGAGGCCTCTTTCATCGCTAATAATTACTTTAGCACTCTGATTCCTATCTTAAAGCCAGTTTGATATACAGGCCCTAATCTATGGTTGTGCAGGTTGCTGAGGAAAGTTTAGCAGAAGCAAGCTAATGAGATGAGCCTTCATAGCCCTGCTCCAGATGTAACATTTCCCAGTGTTTGGAGATAAGACATCTGGAAGAGTTGGTTTGGTCCATTCTGGAAGGAGGGATTGAGTGTGAGCTTCGTATCCAGATCCTGGACTTCCAAATTTGGGGTTTGATTCCCCTCTCCTGCCTCTCCACCTCCCCGGATTTCAGTCTGGTCCCATCTCCAGCCATGCGTATGTGCGCAGCACGTCACGCTACCAGGGATGCTTGCGGTGGACCTCTTAGTAACATGGATGACTAATGAGATCTGGAATTTGGGCAAATTCCCATGGGTAGCATTAAGCCCTTTTTTGAGCTCTTTTTGCTAATACGTCCCGCACAACAGCCAGGGAACGGGAAAACTGAAAAGAAAACAGGACTCCAGCAATCTGGGCTGGAGCCCAGTAAGTTGTCAGACTTACTGCCGGAAAGATTTGGACATATCTGCAGAAGAAAATGCTCTTTAGCTGTGCCCCAACTGCTCTGACTCGTGGAGGGGCATATGCTGCTGTCTGGGTTTCGGGCAGCATCGCTGATCTGGCGACACGCACAATGGACGGGTGAACTTCGGTCACCTTGAACGGCCTCTGCATATTGCATTGCATTGTCACGGTCACCAGGATGGAGGAGTTTTGTCTTTGGAGGAGGTCACCAGGATGGAGGAGGCTTTGCTCAGAGCTGGGAAAGAAATAGGCTCGCATAGCCAAAGAAATGCATTCTTTCCTCTCGTGTCATTTTTAAGGCATAGGCTACTGCAAGTTGTGTAATAGAGGCCCTCCAGCATGGACTGTTCAGCTGGTTATTTAGGGCTCTGAAATCGTCTTGTCTGGAAAGGGGGGAAATTTTATTTTGTAGAAAATGAAATGAAAATGCTCCCCTCCCCTCACCTCCTCTTTTTTTTTTAACAAGTCAGCCCTATTGCAGTTGGCTTCTCTGATGCTTTCCTTCTCTATATCCACTTTGATTTCTCCTGACTTATTCCCGGTTCCCTCTGTGTTCCTGACTTCGCCTCCTTCTGCTGCTTGTTTCAGAACCATAAATATGATTGATCACTATTCACAGCAAGCTGCTGAATTATTTATAGATCTGCTGGGATCCTTGAACTGCCAGCTACAGGCATTCGGCCAGTGGGGAAAGGGGCCAAATTGTGAATGGGAAAGCCTCAGCGCACACTGAAATGAACTCAGAGGAAAGTAGGATGTGTGGTAGTTGAGTTGATGTCCTCCGAAAGGTGTCAGGTCTCCATCAGAAGCAGGGTCCTGTTCAGAGGCGCTCTGGCTGCCGCAGAATGGGTGGACTTCCTCCTGGGGTAATTGTGAAGTAATGCCACGGTTGTTCCTGAGCATCGGGCTCGGTGCGCTTAGCATTTTGCCTTCAAATTCTAGAAAAGGGTTCGTCCCCTGGCTGGATGCATGATGCATCTGCGCGTGTCCATAGGGTGCTGCAGGCCGGGAGCGAGGTTCATCCACAGCACTGAGAAGCGAAGGTGCAGCTTGGTGCAGCAGGTCATCCTGCAAATCGGGACTGCCGGGCCTTGGCGGAGAAGTGCGTGCATTTGGGACAGACGGGATAGAAATGCAGAGGAGGTGCACAGGAGCCCCCGTGGTCAGGAGAGCCTGCTCCGCGCCGGGTTTGGACAGAGGTGCCATAGCAGAGCCGTGCATGCCGCAGCTGCCCGCGCTCCGCACGTCTCCAGCCAGCCCTGTCAGCTCTTTACGTGCACCGAACTGACATGCAATTAAATGAAGAGAGACATGGTAAGGAAAGCTGTTAGCAATTAGCATAGTCGGTGGCCTGCATTTCCTGAGCCGTTAAAAAAACTTTTAATGAGCCCTTTTAAATTCAATTCCTGTTAGGATTCACAGGCTAGGGAGAAGACGCTGCAGCAATAACCGTTCCTAAAGTGAGATGGGACTGCATCCGTTCAGCAACCTTCCTGACTCGCTCCCGTCTCGAGAACAGGTTGGTTCAAGTTTGAAGAGGCGACGCGAGGTAAGAGCAGGGGAGCAGCTTTTCTTCAGCAATCCCGTGCCGTGCCGTCGGCATCCGTTCCTGGAAAGCTGCACGATCGCACCAGCCGGGGATTCGCTGAGCACAGCAGAGACCGGCGTTGCTATCCAGCCGGAATAACCCACTCCCGTGCCATCCCTGCTGGGCATGTCCAGAGCGCATGTCCAGAGCTGCTTTTTATCAGCAGCACGGTATGTTAGAAGATATACATACACACACACAGCTGGACCGAGCTACTTTGGAGCCGGCCCAGAGCTGGATCTTAGAGGCACGGCCCATGCATGACTACTGCTCCCCATCCAGATGGTCACTTTTCGGCTCCTGCGAAGCACCGCGCCCGCACGGCCGTGCCCGGCAGAGATGGGACGCAGCGGAGAATCTCGCTGAATTCAGGAGGTCGTCACATATAGCCTCGACATCCCGAGCGGGTCGGAGTTAGAGCGCTGTCAAAGCTTTTGGCCTGCTTTCCCTCATCCCAGATGAAAGCTGTTGGGTGGGTTTGAAGCTTCTGGAGTTCCTGCTCTCGTGAAGATTTATTAAGAGCATTTGCAAAGCCCATTTAAGCTGTCACTGGCCAGCATGTTTGAATAAAACAAAAAATGTTTGTTTTACTTTTAAAATGGTTTCTGATTTAAAAAAAAAAAAAACACAACAAAACTTTTTGGTTTTTTACATGCTTAAAATAAACTTCATTTTGGAACAGAGCTGGGCATTGCATTGTTGTTATCAGAGGTTTGGGGGGGGCGGGTTAATCCCTGAGAGAGGCACTATCCACAAGGTTAGACAGCTTAAAAACATTAAACAGAAAACATCTTGGACTCCAGCTTTGCTTTATGTGTTGGTGCGATCCAAAATTGCTCTTATCCAGCGTGTTTTGCAGCAGTGCTGGAATAAGGTGTAAGGGAAGGTGAGATTTCCATCTCCTTTCCATGCCTGCAGTTTCAATGACCGCGTTAGATACATTGAATTAACATTTTAGTGGAGAATGTAGAAGGCTGCGGTTTAGAAAGAGTATTATTAGCCATTTAAGTGTGTGTGATTGGTGGTAATGAATAGGTTAGTGTGTAGGAGCCACTGCCCTCTACTGGGTAAATTTGAACTGTTCTAGTTGGTAGCGAAGGGCCTCTAAAACAAATTGACCCTTTAGCCCCGGAGGAAAGGAGCCAGGCCCTTTGGGACAGGAAGATCCTAATTTGATTCTTGCTTGTGGCAAAAGAAGAAAAAGTGTCAAGCAGCTTTTATGCATTCCTTAGTGAGGAACTGGTAGGGCTCCCTGGCTAGGGACAGAAGTTACACACAAATTGGTTGAAGTGATCAGAAACTGGTTCAAACCAGTAACAGAACAGATGCTCAGTGCATGTAAACCAGTTTCAAAACGGCTGAAACCGGTTTAAGATAAACGCGGTTGAATGTAGTATCGGACTTAACTGATTTAGGTCAAACGGGTTTATAGAACTTTTGTCCCAGACCCCTTTCTGGTTCAAGTTAAATCAGAGTCCCCCAGCATCCCAGCATGCTTTGCAGCCCTGGGTTAGGCTGTGTCATCTGCTCAAGCAGAGCAGGGTTGGCACCCCCTCTCCCCCCCCAAAGCCGAAGCAGTATGGGCTGGCTGACAAGGGGGTGGGGGTGGGAAACCCGGTGGCACAGCCCAGTCTGCCTGGCGGGGGCAAAACAGCCCCCACCAGACTTTACCCCGCTGGAGTGGAAGGGGCAGGGGGGCAACGGGCTCAGGAGGAGGGAGGGATTAAACCCCCTTGCCTCCCCTCTCCCACCCACATGGGACCCCAGCCCGGGTCTGCCTGGCTTTCCCCCCTGCTTGTCACTCGCATGGTGGGGGGCATGGCCAGAGATGACTCAGGCAAAGGGTGGGCAGGGCAGGGGATTAAACTCTCATCTCCCCGTCTTTCCCACCGGCATGGGGACTGCAGCTGGGGTCTGCCCAGCTTGTCATCCCGCTTGCACGGTGAGGGGCACAGCCAGAGCCAGCCTGGGCTGCAGCCGTAGGCATTTCTCCTGCAACCACGTGGCTGCATTTCCAGAGCCAAAAGTGAATGCCTATTCCCTTGCAAAGCGGTTCAGTCTACGCAGGTTAGACTCGCCCGCAAAGGCTGAATCAATTCAGACTCCGGCTTCTTGAATGTCTGTACTTAGCCACTAGCTCCCAATTTGTAACAGTACCGATTAAGTTTGGATGGTGTAACCTGGTGAATAGAGCGTGCATCTGGCAAGTGATAATGTCTGTTAGGTTTGGGTTTAAGGGTGAGATGATGTGAATGGGGGAGTTTTAGGCCACTTTTCCAGTGGGATTAGAAAAAACACCGGTCTTTCTGGAGAACTAGTTTCCTGTTTTTTTCGCTGGCTGCTAACAAGATTTCAAATTGTGCTGTATGCCCAGGTGTGATTGTTGCGGTGAACACCACTTCCCTTGAACAGCTGATAATGAATGTGGGACCTTCATATTTCTATACATCTATCCAGCGGAGCTGCAGTAGTGAATAAACTGCTCTCAGCTGAGTATGACGGGCAGTGCCGTCTCGTTAGAGTTCTCCCATTTTCCACCTGGCCTTGATTCATCCTGCTGGCTTCTTTTGGTTTTGATTAGCCAGTTGGTTAATATTTATCCGTATTGCAGACATGCCTGGGAACTCCAGTTATGTACCACTGTGTTGGACGCTGTACCAATGCAAAATCCTTCCTGCCACTTCAAACCAAGTGAATGCCCTCTGGCATAGGTAGTCCCCTCGGTCAGCTTCGCATAACCTCCATGGCTGTAGGATGCCGTTATAACAGCTTGCTTAGCGCCGTTCCCCATTGCTGGCACTCTCTGACCAAGTAAAGGGAGCTCTGTTACAGTCTTGCCACTCCTCACGAGTTGTGAAAAGCCATCTTTTATCCCAGCGCCATGACCGAAAAGCAGCGAACATCTCATCCTGCCATCAGCCCAGGTCCACAGGGAATATGCTGCCTGCCTGCCAGGAATGCTCTGAATCCTGCCTTTGTTCAAATCATCCCACCGGCCAAAAAAGGCACAAGCTGATCGGATGAGAGTGGCAATAACCTCTTTTAGGGAGAAATGCATTTCATCTGCATGGAGCTTGAGTTCCCTGGGCTCTGGGCAGGTCGGAGGGGATGAATCCCATGTCCCTCAACCCAGGGCAAGATGTGATGCCATCCTACAGCTTTCCTGCACTTACTCTTTCAGGCTGTGTGCCAGCACAGCAGCTAACGATCCTTCACATAAGTTGCATAGGGAGGTGTAGGGGCAATAGATCTGCATAGGTCCACAACCCTTTCCTTCCCTTATCACGGCCTTCTGGTCTGGCGTGGTGTCCCTGGATGGATGTGTAATAGGGCTTTACCTTCCTATGTGAAGTCCCAGGTGCCCTTTATTCTAACACCGTATCCCAGGGGCAAGCTGAAATGGTTAGGCTCAGATCATTATGACAGCTGCAGCTGCCAGGGCACTTCTCTCAACATTTCATCCTTCTCCAGGTATGACCCAGCTCCAGGCAGTTTACCGTATACGTCTGTCCTTTAGTTTTGGTCTATTCATCCTGGTGAGATGACTCTAAGCACCAAGGCTTTATATGTATAGGCAGGCCTGAGAGAGTATTGTGATAACCAAAAGCTTGCCTCTGTCTATACCGACCGGAGAGCTGGTCCAATAAAAGATATCGCCCAAAAGGATTCTTGCCTCTCCCATATCTCCTGGACTATCGTGGCAGCAACGTCGCCTCAACACTACCGAGTCTCTCCGTGCTTAGTGTGGACACTTCTTTTATGCACGGGGGTTTTACCCTCAAATCTTTGCCTTCACCGTTGTGCGCATCACTGGGGCTGGCCATCTGCTGCTCTTTGCCTCCGTGTCACCAGAGTTGAGTGCGCAGAGTTTGAGAGGAGCCTCAGAACGAGAGGTAATGCGCAATTGAGGATTGCTGATATGAAGACCTTCTTCAAAATGCAGTTTAATAATGCAGACCCAGGGGCAAACGTGGAAGTAGCACATGACATAAGTTATCAGTGTTACGTGCAACGGGGGAGCTACAAGAGTACGACATGCACGAGTGAAATTAAACAGCAAAAGAAACTGAGAATATCGTTTTACTGTCTTGTCCACATTTTTTACTTCTACATATTTAATTAAATGCAGAACAGGTTTCCAGCTCCTTGCAACTGTTACCGTTTCTAATCCCGACTCTCTGAAATGTCTCTATTCTGTTTGGAGGTGTGCCGTCTTTTATTGTAGGACTGATCAAGACATTTTATTTTTTTTGTACAAGCTTTTGCTTCATCTTCTACTCCAGCGTTGCTGTCTGCTTCCCTCCCAGAGACCTGAGGAGGAGTACTGCATTACCCAAAAGCTTGTCTTTGTCTATCCCTACTATGCAATGGGTCCAATAGAAGATACCCCCCACCCCCACCCCCACCACAAAGAAGTCTTGTGTCTTGCAAGAACTTACAGCCAGTGTTGAATGAGGGGGTTCATTTTGAGAACATATGTCTAGAGTCAGGATGATGTACCATATCCCCACTAGGAACCTTACTGAAAAGGGTTTCCTACCTTTGCACTAAGGAATGGATATTTCCAACCCTTGAATACATGTCATTTTAACACAAGTTGCTCTTCTAAACTCAATGGAGTTACTTGGGAACAAAGTTATGAAACCGTCTCAAGCATTTGCACAATCATAGACAATGTGGGCTGCCAGGGACCTCAGGAGGTCACATCTAGTCCAACCCCTGCTCCAGGCAGGACCAGCCCCATCTACATTACCCCAGCCAAAACTTTACTGAGTCAGATTTGCAAAACCTCCAGGGATGGAGAGTCCCCCACCTCTCTAGATAACCCATTCCAGTGCTTCACCACCCTCCTAATGAGAGTTTTTCTTAATATCCAACCTCAGCTTCCCCTGCTGCAGCCTGAGCCCATTGCTCCTTGCTCTGTGGAGCCTAAGAGGGAAGTGGAGGCCTAAGAGGAAAGTCATTCGTGCACCCTGCCCTGAGCTGGATCTGGATTCTCAGGCAAAAGTCATTCCTGTCGCCTTTTTGCTGAGCTGGTTTTTACAGCCGCGCTGGCTAGAAGTGTAGTGTTTTCCAGAAGGCAGCTTTGTCACTGCGCCGGAGGATGCATTTTCCCCATCTCTCTTTGCTGTGGTCTTGGGGACTTGAAATTCTTTGGGAGGATTTTATCTCCCTGTTCTCCTATTGCCCAATTGCTTCTGCTTAATGGAAGTGTTACTGAGGTAGGCCTGGATAGGAGCAATATGGCATTTGAAAGATTTGGCTCTCAGCTTTGACTGGGAATTTTGCCTGAGTCATTCTTGAGCAAAGATTCTGGCATTTGGTCCACAGGATGGCTATAATCAACCAAGCAAACATCCTTTAAAAGGCAAGGGAGAAATTCAGAAGTGGCATGCAAAGAGGAAAAAAATTTGAGATTTTTTTTTTTCTTTTAAACTTTATGATGTAAAAAGGACTGAACTAGATATTTTAGTTTTGCTGCTTTTCATGCTAGAAATACCAGTCTTCTTTCCTGTTGTTGTTGGAAGTCTCCCTGGACGGCTAGTTCGCTGAGAGAGGGAAGCTTTTTTCTCCGTTGAAGGCCAGCGAGCGTTTTAACTGTCCGCTTCCCCGAAATGTATGCTAAGGGTTTGAGTCGAATGGATATTTAAGAGAGTTCAAAGTATTGTGACTACAAATCCCTCTTGCTCTCAGTGGCTCAAGTTTTAACCTCTTGAAGAGTCATAAACCAACTGTTTCTTTAGCTCTCCAAAGGGTTTCCGACTGTCGCAGACCTCCGGAGGTCACCTAGCCCTTGTTTCTACATCAGTCAGAAACAAAAACCGGGCACAGAAGTGGTTTATTTTCTTAGGTAGGCCATTCTCAACAAATAGACAAAAAAAAAATTGCAATGCGACTAGCCCCCCTCTGCCTTAAAAGTAACGAGTTTCCGAATCCTTAGGTATGGCTGCATTTCTGATATATTATAGCGATAAAACTGCGTTTTTGTAGCTGTAGCTGCCAGCTGACACGGTGCCAGCTCGACATGCCTGCCGTTAACCTTAAAACAGTCTCACATTGTTGGATTAATGAGTCACTCTTGTATCAACACACAGACAAGCCAAGCATATTATTTCTTCTAAGGGAAATTACTGGAAAAGACAATTCCTTCTTTCTCGAATCCCGCTTCACCTCCAGGTTTGGCATCTAGTAGCCAGCTTCAGCTGTTACTGTGCGGCGCGCGATGGGGTTGGGCTGGGGTTGTCTGAGGGAAAGGGAAGGAGACCAGCTCCAGGTTGGGGACAAATTTGCTTTCCTAAAATATCCCGTGATGTCATGGCTCCTGGGTGTGGAGCATGGCTGGTTTCTGGAGTGGGAAGAGGATAGGCTAGCTCTTTAATGAGAGGAAAATAAATAGCGAGGAGAAGCCTTGCATTGATTGGGATTCCCAGGGAATCAGGCTGCAATTCGTTTTTTGCGTCGTCGCATATTTTTCTTCTTGCCTACCTCCAGATCAGGCTGGGAATCCTAAGCCTCTGCTTGCTTACAAAATATTGGCTTCGGTTTATTTTATTTTTTTAAGCCACACTCGGACTAGTCAGAATAAGGTTGGGGCTCCTAACAGAAGGCGGTCTGTTGGAAAAGGCTGGCACGGTTCAAGTCTGAAAGCTGGGTTTGTGACGATAAATAACCGTGCCGGGGGTGCGAGGCATGGCAGCCTCCGTGCTACGATAGGGCAGGATTATGGTCTGAGTCTTCTGGTAGCTTTTCAGCATCTCGACTTCCATTGAGAAAAACTGGTCCAGGCTTTTGCAGGGATCAAGGTGTGGTGCGAGACGGCACCCAGCCTCCCTGCCTGGGCGCGGGGGAGATGTCCACAGCGCACGCGACAAGCAAGGGTTGCACGTGGGGAAGGAGGCACAGACAAATCTGTCTTTTCCCTCTCCCCTTCTTCCCTCCATATTGCTGTTTTTTAAGCGAATGTGCTACATTAGGCAGCATCGCATTCCTTGAACTGTCGTGGTTAAGACGTAAGCACTGCCCTTTAGGAATAGACCAAGAGTCCCTTTAGTCCGGTGAGCTGCCTCCAAAATTGGCTAATGCCAGATGCTTTAGAGGAAGAGGTAAACCCTCCATAATGCACCTAATTGCACAAGCCTATCCTATGGGGGAAATTGCTTCCTGGCCACAGCTGGTGCATCTGTATGCTGTGCATGTACGTCATCTTGATCTAATATTCATTTGGAAAAAGCACATATTTCTCTGCACTTCCAGTAATGAACTCAGAGGAGCGTTCCTCATGCATTCACCTTTTAAGTATGCTCTCATGTCTTGAGCACACATCCCACCCAGATGTCTCCTGTGTAGCAGGAGCAATGACTTGTCCATGAACCAAACCCCAAATGAAACCTGCTCCCAGGAGCTCTGGAGCTGCCCAAAGACTCGAAGGTTAAACTCACACCTTATGTCAAAAGGACCCCTCCTCTTTCCCTGCCGTCTCAGTTTCACAGGGAAGACCATAGTATATTTAAAGGATCATTGAAACATTTGCTGTAATTGGAAAAGCACATGCTGTGAGGTTTGTGCAGCTCGGGGGGGTTGTAATGGGATATCGAGCCTGTCAGCTGTAGGTCACTAGTTCAAATCCCATCAAGGGCCTTAATTATGGAGTTTCTACTAAACTCGAAAGGCCTTGTTTGCTGAGAACTGAATGCATGCTTCCCATTGACTCCAAGTGGGAGTGTGGTGGGTTGCCCTCCCCTGCCCTCCCCAAAACCAGGCCTCCCAGTTAGGCGCCTGAACACAGAATGAGGTGCCCAGTATCAGGTATCTAAGCCTGCAAATAGGGTCAAAGTCTCGACTCTGTAGCACGTCCCCTGACTTCATTGGGAAATGAGATTTGAGAAGGGCTTTTTGAGGGGGTTTCGACGGCACAGATTGCAGGTAGGACTCCACTCCCCGTGTTTTTCCGGGTCCATTTGGAAATGGGTGAACCCTCTGCCCCAAAGTTGGCAGCTGAGGGCTCTTCCGTGGCCTGTCCAAAATGATTGTGCACATTGTGTTACTGCTTGTGTCATCCAGTTGTCAGCACTGTAAGTCCCTGTGCTCACGTCCTGGGGTAAGTCCAGCAAGCTCTACTCAACTCTGGGTATGGAGCCATGTCTGCTGTAACATGCCACCTTACCCCTGACTACCTTGCAGTGTGGCCATGTGCTAGTGCTAGAGGAGCCTAGACTCCAGCTTCAGCTGCAATCCCACAATTACCTGTTCCTATCTTCTATCTGTCTTGCACCGTGCCTACTATTGCTTATTAAGTTACCTTATGGATCTTCCCAAACCTTGGGGGAAAAAACCCCACAGCACGCTTATTGCTTCGGCAGTGCTACGCTTGCTAGCACCACGGCCAAAAGGAACTTGAAGGTCATGATTGATCATGAGATGAATATGAGCCACCAATGCAAAGCTGCAGCTGGTAAAACAAGCAAAACGCTGGCTTGCATCCATAGATGCTTCTCAAGCAAATCCCAGGATGTCATCCTCCCGCTGTACTCAGCCTTGGTGAGGCTGCAGCTGGAGCACTGCATCCAGGTCCGGGCTTCACAATTTAAAAAGGACGTGGAGAGGCTTGAGAGAGTCCAGAGGAGAGCCATACGCATGATCAGAGGTCAGGAGAACAAGCCTTATGAAGAGAGGCTGAGAGCCATGGGACTCTTCAGCCTGGAAAAGCGCAGGCTCAGGGAGGACCTGGTGGCTGCCTATAAGTTATATAAGGGCTGTACATCAGGATCTGGGGGAACACCTGTTCACCAGAGCGCTCCAAGGGATGACAAGGTCAAACGGTCACAAACTCCTCCTGGACCATTTCAAGCTGGACACAAAGAAGAACTTCTTTACTATCTGAGCCCCCAAGGCCTGGAACAGACTGCCGCCAGAGGTGGTGCAAGCACCTATTCTGGACTCCTTCAAGAGACATTTGGATGTTTATCTTGCTGGGATACTTTGACCCCAGCTGACTTCCTGCCCCTGGGGCAGGGGGCTGGACTTGATGATCTTCCAAAGTCCCTTCCAGACCTCTATGAAATCTATACACAGCCCATAGTAACCTCCTCTGTGCCATTATGTCCTTGACCTTGGACTTGCTAGTACTCCAGTCTCCAAGACTTTTATGGGGATTTTGAGCCTGGGTTCAAGTGGGAGAGGTACCCTCATAACCAAAAATATCAGTTTTATGGGAACTACCACCAAAAATGCCCAAAAGAGATGGGGAATTATTTCTCAGTTAAAGAAACAGAAGTTGGGAAAAGATTTTATGTGAGAGAAGTTTGCAGAATTAGACTGCTTGTACATGTGACAGGAATTTAGGGTTTTATTTTATGCCCCCTAAATTGAAACAGAGAGGCTGAGGACCCTGAAGACTAAAATAAAACCCTGGACTAAACCATTTCAATTTTCTGGTCATTTTATGGTTTGGGGCCTGATCCATTTTTGCCCCAGGCACTGTCTCTGTAACTTTCTCCATTCACCAGCTGCCTTCCTGCCACCTTCTCGTGCTGCCCCAGGTGTCAGCCAGCCACAGGAGCCTGCTGAAGGCAGAAGTGACGAGGATCCCAATCCTTTTTATTTATTTATTTTGTGTTGGAGCCTGCCAGCCTCTCCCACAGCCAGAAGGTGAGCAGACAGCTGCATTGTTGCAATTTGCAACATTGCAAACAAACTGGAGGGCAGGGAACAACTACAAGCAGACCTGGACGGGTTGGACAAATGGGCAGAAAACAACAGAATGCAATTCAACAAGGAGAAATGCAAAGTGCTGCA
>JAGPOW010002791.1:2965625-2981690 GCA_030014935.1 Caiman crocodilus | reverse complement strand
GGCAGAAAACAACAGAATGCAATTCAACAAGGAGAAATGCAAAGTGCTGCACCTAGGGAGGAAAAATGCCCAGCATACCTACTGCCTAGGGAATGACCTTCTGGGTGGCATGGAAGTGGAAAGGGATCTTGGAGTCCTAGTGGACTCCCAGATGAACATGAGTTGGCAGTGTGACGAAGCCATCAGAAAAGCCAATGGCACTTTATTGTGCATCAGCAGATGTATGACAAATAGACCCAAGGAGGTGATACTTCCCCTCTATTGGGTGCTGGTCAGACCGCAGTTGGAGTACTGCGTGCATTTCTGGGCGCTGCACTTCAAGGGGGATGTGGATAACCTGGAGAGGGTCCAGAGAAGGGCCACTCATATGGTTAAGGGCTTGCAGACCAAGCCCTACCAGGAGAGACGGGGTACCTGGACCTCTTCAGCCTCCGCAAGAGAAGGGTGAGAGAGGTGACCTTGTGGCTGCCCATAAGTTCATCAGAATTGGTGAGGTTTTATTCACCAAGGCGCCCCCGGGGGTTACAAGAAATAATGGCCACAAGCTAGCAGAGAGCAGATTTAGACTGGACATTTGGAAGAGCTTCTTCACAGTTCGAGTGGCCAAGGTCTGAAACGGGCTCCCAAGGGAGGTGGTGCTCTCCCCTGCCCTGGGGGTCTTCAAGAGGAGGTTGGATACACATCTAAGCTGGGGTCATCTAGACCCAGCACTCTTTCCTGCCATGCAAGGGGTTGGACTCGATGATCTATTGAGGTCCCTTAGACCCTAGCATCTATGAATCTATGAAATTACATCAGGATGTAGTATAGCAACAGTTGCAATGATCCAAACTCATTTAAAACCCCCTGAACTGTTGCATGTGTACAGTGTGACACCATTAAGCCACACAGTGACATTTTTGTCATGTGTACATGGTAATGGCATCATGTGTACAAGCGCCCTTATTGTCTAAGATGCATCCATTCTGTGGCTAAAGAGAATCCACTCCCCTGGGGATGTTGTTTGGTACAAACACAGTCCTCTTGTTTGTAGAGATGAAGCTTCAGGTGCGGAGCAAGGGAGAAGAAAAGCAGCTTTGCTGTAGCTGATTTGCTTCACGCCGTGCTTTGTGCTCAAACTGATTGCTGCCGCGGCTGAGGCCCAGCCGTTTAGGAACTAACCCACCAGGGAGACGAACCAGGCGCGTTTGCTGACTCATGTGCCAAGCGAGGGCAGGAAACTGTATTGCATATCAAAGCCATGTTAATATTTAGGAAGTTCCATAACAAAACATATTTTCTCTTGACCTTTCATTTTTGGAAATGTAGACACAATAAAGGAGCGTGGAAGGGATGAACTTTTACTGAAAAAATGAGGTTGTGGCAAATGGAAAATATCAAGGAAACAAGGAAACAATTAAATGTAAAATAAGGGGGGATTAACTAATATGCAATTCATTATATATTTATACTCAGAGGCACAACTAATAATAACCATAGGAGCACCACAAAGAGAACAGTCTCTGTTCCCTATTTCAAACAACCGTATGGAATTATAATGGTCATACATGGAAAAATCCTTTCTATCTCCCATTCTATCTGATTGTCCTTGCTGGTTTTTCCCCTGCAGCAGATTTTCTTGGTTTTTTGCTGAGGCTTATAAAGTGCTTGCAGAAGCTGGGGTTTGTAGTGGGGTTAAGGTGGTATCCCTATAGGTTTCTATACAGCAGAACTGTGCCCTGAGCCTGACTGGGCCTTCTGGGCTCTGCCATGCTATACCTATGACGTAACTAAATATTTTAATCATTTCAAAACAGTTGTAACCGTTCCATGTAATGTTTATAATATGGCTGTGATCGCTGGCTAGAAGCAGGCAGACATGGGAATTGGCTTTACTGTTGGCCGAATCTCACTGATCAGGTTGTGGTTTAGCAAACATAAATTCAAGGCATGTTTCAAGTCTGAGCTTCCTAAAATTGGTGGAGTGTGTCTGGGGGCAGGATAAAGTAATTTTAGTCTGGACTGCCTGCACCTGGCTTATTTGAAACGAAATCCCCAGGTTGATACCGATGCCACTCCGTGGAACAACACCACGTGCTTGCAGCGAGGCTGGGTTGGGATCTCAGAAAGTTTAGATAAACGCCTGGATTATTTTTCAAAGGTAGCACATTCCCAAAGATCCCAGCGACTTGGCTGGGAACTGCAGAGGCTCGGCAGTGCTCACAATAAGGCCGCTTTCTAGGTGCTGAAGTGCGCGCTTGGGATGACGTTGTCAGAGTGATCCAAGCCAAAGAGCAGAGCTACACGGTTCAGCAAGACCTGTCGTTAGACCAGTGTAACTATTTATTTTTGTCCACACTGGGAGTTTCTGGAGCTGGAAATTCACCCCCTTTCTGAGCGTACAATAAATTCCCTTTATAAGTAAGCCGTAAGTTCTGCCGTCTTCCACTGGAACTTGGATTTGGGCTCCTAAATCCTTGGGATACTTCTGAAAAATGCTTTCTTCTGGGTGCCTGACCTCAAGCAGTCAAGCATAAACGTTTTTGGCCCTTTTCTTTCCTGCACTCCTGCTTTGAAACTGCGTAGAGGACCCAGATGTCTTGGGGCTAGGCTCCTCCCGGAGCTGGCATTGAACCGCTGACGATGCCGAAAATGTTTCTTATCACTTGCCATTAAATGTCTTTTCCATCTTGCGGAGCCACTTGATGGTTTCCAGTCAGATTGTGGTCTTCTCCATTCTACTGGGTTTTATATATAAATATATATATATATATTTGTTTTTTGTTGGGGGCTTAAGTCTCACTTTAAAGGTTGTTCCATTTCTGCGGTTGCAAATGGAAATGTTTCCAAGTCTTTATCCTATTATCTCTTGAGTCTTATAAAGTTTAGTGTGAGGACGTATTCAGCTTTCCCCTCCTTCCCTGCCATTTTGGCTGGCATAGTGCTGCCGGCAAGCATGACCTAAATTCCCCTAACTAAGGTGATGCCAATCCAGCATGTTGTTCCCTCGTAAAATTGATGGCAATATGGTTGACATAATGAGGTTGCTGGAGTGGGGTGGGGTACTGTCGGGATAAGATAGCTGCATCTTCCTTTTGTGACTCACAGTTGTTCGTTGTTGGCCCTTCTTGGGATGCTAATAGAGTGCAGAGTTTCCCTCTTGCAGTTGGGTCTGGATATTATTATACAAAGAAAAATAAATTGTGATCCCTAATCTTGGTTTATTTATGGATCTGGCTTTAGCTGCTAAAAACCCCGTTTCAAATGTGATTAGAGCTGCCTTTTGTCAGAGAAGCTCTGGCACCCATCTCCTTCCCTTCGGATGATCCGTTTGTGGCCCTTGCGCTCCTGGCTGTTTTGATCTAAATGGGTGTCTTCCCTGATGCACGGCCACCTTCCTCCTGAGGAAACAGCCTTAGTTGGAGGAGAAGAGACTTGCAAACTTATTCCTTATGCATTTGGATTGACTGCAGCAGAGCTGGAGCCACAAATGCCACACAGTATGTCTTGCTTATGGGATTAATTAATGTGTGTGCATAACACTTTGGAGAGGTAGAATAGTATCTAAGTGACAATTGCTATTCGTTGCCATTAGTGCTGCTTCTTCGAGCTATTGCTGCATTCTTACCCTACCCAATTTGAGCACAGGGTCCTGATTTCCAACTATCTGTTGCTATTTTGCAAGAAACAGGGCTAAGGCAATGATGTGGTTATCGCGTTCGATACTTGGAACACATGAGAAAAGCAAGGTAAGGGTTTCTCTCTCTCTCTCTCTCTCTCTTCGAATTCATTTGCCAGTTAGAAAAATGGCTCGATGGATATTGCTCAAACATTTTTTTCTGCTTTTGGGTTTTCACCAAAGCATAGCAAATGCCAGTTTGGATGGAGTTGGAGCGAGTGATGAGGCGTTGAAGTGAAGACTATAAGTAAATGGACGTCGGCCTTACCTGACAGGGTGCTGCTCCTTCTACCCTATGCTCAGGTCTTCTGTCTCCAGCTTAAATACTCTTAGAGCTGACGTTATCCTGGTTTCCAAGCACCTTGCAAGGATTTAATAGTTATCCTCACAGCACCCTCATACGGTCTGAGCCCCTTTTGACTGAGGGAGCCGAGGGACACAAAGGCTAAATCACTTCTCTGAGTCGTGCAGGCAGAAGAGCAGAGACTTCGCCCCAGGCCTCCTCCATCTCTGCCCAGCACCCTAACCACTGGGCTGGCCTTCCTCTTGACTATTCCCGAAAAAAATACTTTGGGGTGTGCTGTTGATTCAGAAGAACCATGCTACTTCCTAGCGATGGCCCAGAATCCAAGCTTTTGGATCCAAATGTTGCTGAAGTTAAGAGAAATCTAGATCCAGATTTCTCCCATGAAGTCAAAAATCTTGGCTCCGAGTAATACCTCTGGCCTTTGGGAAAGAGGAGATTTGGATCTGAATCTTGCGGTTTGGGACCACCTCGAATACTTACCTTCCGAGCCACTTAAAACAAAACCAGCATTTGACTTACAAAGCAGTGGAGGGTTGAATTCGTTTTCTTCTTTCCTGTGTGCCGTGCCATGCAACTCTGATTGTGGCCTAGGGAAGTTATCTCGGTATCGAAAGAGCAGAGGCTCCCACCTCTAAATTAAACATTCCCAGCAGGATGTCAGGGCGCTCTAGTTGCAGATTTTGAATTCGTAGTGTGAAGATCAGGCCAAGTTCTGGGTCCCTAGCTTATCCTTTACACCCTTCTCTGGACAGCAGCAGAAAGAACATGAATAGAGAGCCTCGTGGCTCAACGCACACCATGTTCTGTACCCAAATCATGCAAATTCTGCATTTTTATTCACTAAGCTTGCAATCATAGCACGTCATTTTCCCAAGCTCCAATGCACGGGCATAAAATCGAAGTGTCAGTGCAATAGGACGACTCCAGCAAGCAGCGATGTACAGGAACAAAGAAGCAATTTAGACAAGTTTCCCAGGGGGAGATGCATTTCCCTATGAGAAAACCGGTCATTTACGTTGTCTGGAGTTGGGCCCTAATTGGAATTTCCTTTGTGTCCTTAGAAGGGTACAAAATGTCACGGTTGCATCTGCTCTTTTCATGCTGGATTACTCATGGGGCTATTACGGCTCGGCTGGACTCCTCCAGGAGCACCACAAACCACAAAATGATGTAGTGGGGGGAAAAGTTAATAGCCAGCTTTAGGGAACCCGGACCCAGCACGGGGAGTTGGTAGTGGGATATATGGAGTCTTTCATCTCCGGTTTGAATCCAGCCCAGGTCAGTAGAGGCTGAAGGGTATCGCTGTCTAATGATGGTTCGGTAGTTGCTGTAAAATGAGATGCGGGGCTCAGTCCCAGACATGGCAGCAAAGACGCCTCTGCACCAGCTGCCATCACAAGTGGCACTAATCAGCGGTCCTACCGACAGCCTCAGCAGAGAAGGCATGGTTTAAATGACACAGGAGTAGCCTGGACGTCTTGAAGGCAGTGTCTTCAACAAGATTCAAGGTCGGCAGAAGAAGCACGCACTACTCCTGGGAAGACACCGCCGGTTAAATCATATATTTTTTCTTTATTTTTCAATTCTTTCCTTTTTTTTTCTAGATAACTAAGAGCTAACCTTCCACAATTGTTCCTGTTCTACTGGGGGAGATGCTGTGCTTTCAGGAGCCAACTTCACTGTCCGTTGTTGACTTCCTTTTAGTTTCGGCTGGAAGGGACTTTACAGATCATCGGGTCCAGCCCCCCTTGCATTCGGGCAGGAAAGACTGGTGGGATCAGATGACCCCTGCAAGATGGGCATCCAGATGCTTTTTGAAGACCGCCAGGGTGGAGGACCATGCCACCTCTGTGTGTACATCCCTGTCTTGCCCTGCTAGCAGGATGCCCAGGGCCCTGGCGTTTGCCCGTCCAGCCAGCGCTGCAGGGTGCTTGCACGCTCTGGGGCTGGAGGGCTTCCCCTTGTGATGCTCAACAGAGAGACAAAATCTGCTCGAGCAGTGGTAGGATTTCTTTGGCGTCTGCTGCTTCTGGAGGTCACTGAGACAAAGGCTAGGGCTGGGTGCCCATGTTTAGCAATGGAAGCAATGCAAGATAAAGGGATGATATGGGGAATAAAAAGTCAAGCATCAGGCCAGGAGATGACTGCTTGCGTTGGGCAGGGCTGGATCTCTGCCGAGCCCGTAGCATAGTGCGCTCAACTAGAGGGTGTAAAGAGCATGTCCCTCCCCCAGCCCCACTGACTTGCACTGGAAGCCGGTTGCTGCTCTCATTGGCCCAATAAATGGATGCAGTGCTGCAAATCCAGCGCTCGTAGAGAAAGGGTTTGGAGCATTTTTCTTAGACTGAATCACCTCCCTTTCCAACAGTAATCGAAGAACTTGCCTGTGGGAGCTGCAGTGATTGCTCACGTGGGAAAGTAAGATGAGGAGAATATGTAATGTTATCGTAGCTGCTTCTCATGCAATTATTTAGCAGCTGGAAGTGAAGAGGAGCCAATACCCGGTGTCCAGCCAACTCTGTGCAGACAAACATGGACTTCTGTTTGGGAAATGCTCTTCTAAGGCCCGGCGCGATGTTGGCCTGGCGTGTATGATGTCACCCTCTAGTGGATGGTGGAAACACTAAGTCACCTAATTAAGCAACAGGAGACCTTCTATGAACTTCCTTCTGAGGGTCAGCGTGTTTCAGCAGTGAAGGGCCAGAGGGTTAGGACGCTGGTCCCATCTTTTTTGGAGTGTGAAGCGTATCAAGCCATTGGGACTAATTCCCCGTTGTCCTGCGTGTTGTCTATTTCATTTATAAGAGCCCGAGGAATTTATCACCATCATTTGGCAACGCCTTGCATGTATTTGATACTCCAAACACAAAATCCAGGGAGGTGGAGGATTAGGCCTCTGGTATCTGCTGTCTGCATTACATGGGCTCGTTATCCCACCACCCAAAAAAAGCTAGGGAGCGCGTATCCCTCGTGCTATGCAAGGCATCGGCGTGTTTTAGGGTCACCCGGCTTTGATCTAGGGTTTTAGAGGGCCCAGTTCAAAGGCAGGCACGGCGTTGACACAGCCCCCCTGTCTGTAGCAAAGCGTGTGTGTCAAATTTGCACATTTTTGAGTCGAGCTTTGCGAGCAGATGTGCTGTTTCGCTTTTCCTCGCGATCTGATCTGCAGCAGACAGTAAGGCACTTACAACGTGTCCTCTGTGGGTAGAGGAGGTAAATGGATCGTTCGTTTGTTTTTGTGGCAATTATAAGATTTTTTTTAACATAATTATTTTTGATGGTCGTTTTCTGACAGTTTCTTGGCCGGAGCACCGTGCAGCTGCCCTCATTAGGGGTTATGCCAAACACAATCTTTTTTGATATTATATGTTACTTGGAGGCTGGAGCCCCAGATGGCATGTGTAGTAGCTAGCGAGTCCAAACCCATCTGCGTAACGCTTTTTAAATGGCAGGCCCCGCAGGAGAGAGTTGGTGAGTGCTTCACTATCAAAATGACTGGGCTAGATTTTTGCTTCGGAGACTTGATGTGTAGAAGAATAACCTTTTCTCCTATGCCTGAAGAAGGGTGTTTGAGCCCCAAAGCTTGCAATTAAATACATTTTTTTGCAAAAATGTAGTTGGCCTAATAAAAGATATCACCTCTACCACGAGTCCAAAAGACGTCACCTTACAAAATAAATAGTGGTAATAATACTACCCCTCTCCGGAGAGAGATTTTCACCCAGAGACCTCAAAGCACTTTACAAAGGAGAGCCAGGATCCTTCTTGGAAACACGAGGAGGTGTGGACCAGGGGCAGAGCCAGGCTTCCCCAGTCCCAGTCCCAGCCGTTTATTCCCACAGTCCTAAAAGCAGCTGACTTTAATATGCGTCTCAGCTCAAACCAGTAAGGGGCTGGTTGTGCCACTTTTAGAGCAATCCTGAGACCACTGGCATGAGACAAGTCCTGTGCTCTTGCCCCCGTTTCGCCAGCCCCGCGTGCTGGCAAATCTTTGCTGACACATCTGCAGAGAAACCACTGGAAGTGTGACGGTAGAACCGAATTGCATCTGAAACCTTTGGAGCAGAAAATCTCACGCGCCGATCCCACACCTAAAAAGCCCCTTCACCATTGCAGTTTGCAGGAAACCAGCTTGGCGGCGTCCCCGGCAGACGTCTTCCTTCTCCTCTTGACGGTCTCTTTAGACTCCCAGAATAGATTTTGGTTCACTGTCAATTTTGAAATTGCAAATACACCTTCATTCCAGTTCTGAGCGAGCAGCACACAATTCTCCCCAAAAAGTTGGGGGTGGGGAGAGTGGTTCAATATCTACCGTGTTGATAGTATCGGAGAAAATGAGGGCTGGAAGGGAACTCGAGTCCAGCCTCCTGCTCCAAGCAGGACCAGCCCCAACTGCATCATCCCAGCCAGGGTTTTGTCTACCTGGGTCTTATAAATCTCCAAGGATGGAGATCCCACCACCTCTCTGGGTAGCCTGTTCCAGTGCTTCACCACCCTCCGAGTGAGAGAGTTTATCCTAATATCCAACCTCAACTTCCCTTCCTGCAACCTGAGCCCATTGCTCCTTGTCCTGCCGTCTGCCCCACTGAGACAAGCCCAGCTCCATCCTCTTTGCAGCCCCCCGCCGGGCAGGGAGGTAAGGCTGCTGTTCAACCCCCTTGGTCCTCTCTTCTGCAGGACGAATGAGCCCAGGTCCCTCAGCCTCTCCTCACCGGTCATGTTCCCCAGCTGTCGAACCATCTTCGTTGCTGTGTGGCATTGCGTGCCTTGAGGGCTGAAGCTGATGGGATTACACCAGGGAGGAAGAGGGCCCTCCATTTCTATTGGTGATAAGAAGAAGAAAAAAGGCTGAGATGAGATTCCCATGAACGTGCCAAAGAGGGTGTTGTTGAACCCAGGTAGTTTATCGCTGCTTTCAAGTAACTTGAAACCAAACCGGGATGACAGCTGGACCGAGGCAGGCTCAAGTCAAATGAATCCTGGTCCTGTGTTTCCAGGGGGCTCAGATTTGGGTTTGGGGTTCGTTCGTTTCTCTAAACCCACTGGTTTGTGGTGTGGTTGTCTGCTCCGGTTCTGTTCAGCGGGCCTTGCCACCCCGCCGTGTACAAAGGGAAAGGATGGGCTCCTCCGGCGTGCTTTTGGCAGTGGGCTGCTTGTTATATGCATCTTTCTGGCCGTGGATCGTCCATGCCACCACTGCTCTGTGGGACGGATGCGTTTGCTCCAGGTCACAGCCGATCAGGCCCGAGTGAGCCCCTAACTGGACTATGTTCTGGTCCACCCGTCCGGTATTCCCAACAGATTTCCAGCAGCTCCCTATGGGAACTTAAGCTCTAGGCTGATGCACAGAAGGTCTCTTACTGGTTTATGACGGATTGACTGGCCCCGTCTTGCTTTGACTTGAATGCACGTAGAGGGGGAAGCATGTCTTACGTCAAAACTTTGCTGGTTGTCGTAGCTCTCACATCGGCAGGTACCGATAAAGAAAAAACACACGTCGGCAATGTGGTGGGGGGTCTTATCGCTTCACTTAGGTGACGTATGGGATCGCCGAGCGGCCGTACGGCTCTTTTGGTCTAACCGGCTGTTGTCCCGATGCCCTTTCCCTGTTTAGCCTGTGTTGGGGTAATGCATGGTTCAGGTGTTCATTGCTCTCTGCAGCAGACTTCAGCTCATAAATCTTCTCAGCCAGGAGCGTTTTGGCTGGAAACTAATTAGGGAACCGGTGAAATACCACCACCCCTTTATGCTCATTAGGGACCAATAATGATCCAGACTAGGTGCTGAGATGCCTCATTGACAATGAATAGCACTGCCTCTCTGGGGTATTTTCTAGAAAAAACCAAACGTCGTCCAGGGATGCAGGAGGCGTTGACACGGGTTTCAAATCCCAGTTAGCTAATGCTGGGTCCTGTGGGCGTCCTGAGCGTCTGCGTCGTTGGCTCTGCGTGGATCACTGAGCGTGGGTCGTGGCATTTTTGCAGCGAGGGGCATTTGTGCTTGCAATGGCAAGGAGCAGCTCTCAGGTTCCTGCCGGGGACCAGATAAATCCTCTTGCCTTTATCCTGTCCATACTGCGTTGCAAGTCCCTGCCCTGCCCAGCCATAACTCCCTTCTCCTTTTTTTCTGTGCAAGTCTGTGGGGTTTTTTATACAACCATGCTCGCCATAGCATCTGAGCATCTTCTAGTAGCCCACTAAGCAAGGTGACAAACACGAGCTTTGCTTTCTCACAAAGTGGGAGAATTGTATGCGGGATAAAGTGGGATTTTTTTTCGGTCCGCGCTGCTCTCCGTGCCTCTTTGCGAAGGGAAGGTATGTCTGACACTTGGAGCAGAGGTTGTGGGGTGGGGGTTCACCGCTAGTCCCCTTCCCCTGCCAAAAAACCCATCCTAGGAATTAAAATATATATATATATATGTATTGGAGCTGATGTGATAGTTGCAAGCCGCCTGACTGTGCTGTGTGGTCCTATATGGTATCTTTATGGCTCTCTTGCCTGGAAAGGCAAGCGGCTCCTGTCCTGCAACAGTCCAGTTACTCCATTTCAACAGCTGCTAGCACAAGGACATCTCCAGTCTCAGCTAGGTTTCTCTGCAGCCCTCCTCGGGGGAATACGTCGATGCCTCCCACAAATGCGAACATGCACCTGTGCAGAGAACAAGTCAGCTCCAAAACTTACTTCCCTTTGCAGATTGTTAAAGCAGGCTAGAAATTAGGCACCGGTGTCCGGCGTCCGAGGTAGGAGGCAGGGTAGAGATGCACCTCTGTAGGCTAACGGAGATACAGAGCACAAGCTTTGGTGAACTCACGTCCACTTCGTCAGACGCCGTGAGATGACAGCATCCCGGGGTACGTCTGACATCACTCTGCTGATGTCGTGTTAATGAGGCGTGTTGTGCCCACCACTGTTGACCTGGACAAGAGGATCTCTTCTCCTCCGTGGCTGCCTTCTGCTGGTCTCATCATTTCCAAAACCAGCAATGAAGATGTTGCAGACTCACGAAGGCGTATTCCCGCGGCTCGTGAACCGCGACACGAAGCAGCATCTCACCAAGTTAGACACCAGGAAATAGAGGGATACTCTCTTGGCCCTGGGTTTTCTATAATGACCAGCTCCACCACCGTAGGCTATTGCTGACGCACTGTTGAAACCAAGCAGAAATGCACGATTTAGGAATGAAGGCCAGGATAAGCAGCTCTGCTTCTTCTGCCCAGACTTGCCTGGTTAAACACACTCATGTGCTAATGCACAAACTGCATTCTTGGGATGCCATCCAAAGTGAGGTGTCTGAAGAAAGGTCACTATTTAATACATAGCCAGTGGATCCTATGTTTGCCCAGGCTGTGTGTCCTGGGGATGGGTTGTTTTATTTATTTATTTATTGCCTCAAGGAACAGTGCAGAAGAAATGGCAAATTCTTATAAAAAAGTAGCTTTTCTTAATGCGATCACCAGCTGGAGCTCCTTCCAGATTTGAGACGAAGAGGGGCTTACCAGGGCTTCGGCCTCTGCCATTTTAATGTCTTTAAATGCTGTGCTCCCACTCTGATTGCTCCATCCCAAAAAGGGTAGTTAACACCTCGACCTGAATGTGGCTGGGTGCAGGTGGGTCCCTGATTTATTTGCTTTCAAAGCAAAATTTCACTTGCAGGTGGCTGAAAAACTAGAGGAGGTGTTTAAAGGTGTAAAAGTAACATTGCATGGGGAAAAAAAAATTCCCAAATGGACTTTCTGAACCTGTGCTGCTTAATGGACCGGTCGGTTCAGTGTTTAGTGTTGAAACGATCCTTTCAAATGCCCTAGAGCACAGGTTCCCAAACCTTTTCTTATTGTATACCCCCTTTCCAGATTGACCAGCAGCCCACATACCCCTACAAGCACTCGTCTTACATTTTACCCCCTTAAATGCCAATTATTGTTATAATGAAAATTAAATCCGCCATTACACAACTTCCCCTGCATGCCCCACAGACATGTCTTGCATCCCCCCCGGGGGGGACCCCCTGCTCCAGAGCACAGTCACATGAAAGGCATGGTGGGAGATCACCCCAAGCTTCAGTTCATCGCCTCGGGGTCTGCAGCAAGGCAGAGAAATGGGATGCTCTCCAAGCTGGCCATTTTCTCCTTGGATTCATAGACATTAGGGGCTGGAAGGGACCTCGTGAGATCAAGTCCCGCTCACCCACCATAGGCAGGAGGTCAGCTGCGATCAACTGAGGATCATTAGAAGTTAGTGAATTCATTCGGAAATAATTTCCATGTCTCAGGGGTGTTGATTGTAGCCGTGTTGGTCTAAGGACAACCAGGAAATTTGCATAGAAGGTTTTTTCCAACTAATTTGGTTGGTGTAATGTATATAAGATTTACCCAAAGAACCACGTCTACCTGCAGAAATAACAACGGTTTCCCACCCACTCTTTCAAAGCTGACCACTGTCAGTCTGAAATGTCCCATTGACTTCTCTTCTTCACTGCTGCTCTACGTGGCCCAGGTTTTTTGTCTTTTTTGTCCCCCTGGTCTCGTTTAAGTAGTGCTCGTACTGAGATACCTTAACTCAGATCCTTCCCCATCAGCTTCTTGACTTTCTGCTTTGCTCATTTCTTTCCTTCTGTCATCTTCTCTTTCCATTGCACCTTCAGGTTTTGCTGCAGGTGGAAACGCTGGTCTTGAGCTAGGCTAAGGATGGGCAGACTTGCTTTCCCATGCAAATGGTTCCCATCCTTCAGAGCCCTCCAGGATACGGGCGCTCCCATTGCAGGGACTGCTGTCTGACCACCAGCGTGGAGTACTGCAAATCTCCTTCTCAAGATTTCCAGATAAAGGATTTCCTGTCCTACTGACCCTTCAGTGCATGAGCATGCCTGCCAAAGCCAACAGAACAGCCTTTAATTAATAGCAATTACTCTCACCCGAAAGGAATTTGGATTCATTCAAGTAGAGACTTATGGTAAAACTAACGGGAGCGAGGGCATGCACGTTCTGATCCTAAAGTCGTAAGCTCGTGAAGTTTGGACAAGTTCTGCCTACGTGTGCCATTCACACCCAAGCTTCAAACTTCCTAAAATGGTCTCATCACTGGGGATTATCTCTGAATGACCAGGTAAGGACCTTGCGTGGAAACCTGGCCTCGTTGGAATTGGTGACAAAACTTCCATTGCCTTTAGCAGTGCTGGGATGACATCTCCTGGGTATTTGGTCTACATCTTCACTCCCGTCCTTGAGCCAAGCAACAGGCAGGTGAGTCTGGGGGGGACATTTCAAAGCTGGGACTCTCTCCAGCCAAAGCATTGGACCTCCGTTTGTCAAACTGGGGCAAAGCCAGGATGGCCTGCAGGTGGGTATCCGCGCACAGGCTTGCGGGGAGTCCAGCTGCCCGCCTGCCACAAACACACGGCTCCTGTACTCTGGCTTCCTCAACGGCTTGTATAGACTACCTGCAGTTTAGGCCTTTACCTTGATCTCCAAAGTCACCGGCAGCTCAGAGTCCATGATCACACCTCCGAAACCAGCTGAAGGATGATGCTTCCATAGCTCTACAGGAAATGCAGCTCGAACGCACGGTTCGTTCTGGATTTAGTTCTCGCGCAGGATGTTTGGCTCTTCCGAAGTCTGATTGCTTTCAGGCCATGCTGCAGAGCTCCTGTTTGTGCTCGGGCATCTAGCATTTCCATAAGAAACGGTGGGATATGCGTGTGCGCGCGCAGTAATCAGTGCATGTGCATGCATGTCCTCTTCCTCAAACAGAGCTTCCTTATTCAGGTGAAAACACCGTGAGGTTTGCTAGAGATAAGGCTGTGCAGATTTAACGTATGTATGTAGGAAACATTTAGATCCCGTGGTGATGTGCGTTTAGAAAATCCCATAATAGGCAAATGACTAGGTTAGGAATGGGACCAAGCTGTGTGATCCAGACCTGGATTTGATCTTCCATGGAGTTCTTGGCTTTTGGTTCAGCCTATTATAAATATAAGATCCAGCTGCAAAGTTCAGGTCCAGGCTTAAACATCCCCAGAGTTGTAGAGCGTTTGGCTTGGGCTCATCTTTCATCTCTATCAACAATTTCAGTATAAAATCCATTCTGTTTACAAGCTAGGGCAAGACTTTTCTAATTCCTGCTGATGCCAGCTCAGTGCAATCTGTGCAATCCAGCTGCTCGTTCTGCTTCAAATCTCTTGTCCAACCAGCACCAGCAATAAAGATGCTGGAATCTGAACTTGGCGGGTGCATTTTGTGGATGATGCATGACTCAGGACACGGTTCCAGGTTCCACCTTCTGCAGCTCTCTTGGCCCCTGGCAGAAGCAACCCTTCCCCCTCCTCCCTGTTTTTCTGGCAAACTATAACCAGATGACTAAAGAGATGCACAAACATTGTCTATGAGCAACAAACACAAGAGGCCATTTTCATTCGCTTCTGACTATATCCATGCTGTCAAGGATCGTTGTCCAAGGCAGCATGTTGCATGTCTTTCCTTCAACCCCCAAGCTGTCCTGTCTGGCAGACCTCTTCTTTCTCCTTTGCATTCATCCAGAACCACTCATTCCAAGAGTTTGAAGTGCTTTATCTAGGTAGAGGAAATAAAGATCTTAATAAATGGAGTTTTGATGATAACCGGCTTTCCCCCCCCCTTGAAAAACGTCATGTTCCAAGTGAAGTGTTGACACAAAGCAAACTTTGGATTAGACTGAAAAAAAACAGGATGCATCAAAATGAAGGTCAAAGAAATGGAAGCCCATGTGGTTTGGTTTTTTTTCTTTTTGAGGATGGGGAGAGAAAAGAAATGTTCTCATATTCATTTTCAGGGTTTTTTTTCATTCTCAAATGTGTCATGCACAACCAAAAATGTCATGAAAGTCACAAACAAAATTAAAAGCTGCTTTCAAAATCACACCCTGGTTTTTGTTTTCAAATCTTGCTTTCCCTGCTGGGGAAAACAGCCTTCTCTCTCTGTTTTTTAAACCGTAGGGCCACCCCGACCCAAGAAGAAGAATCCCAGATACCTCCTACCGTAGTGCCCTATCCAAAATGCCTCCTCCTGCTGCTTTCAGCCCCCTAACACCGCTGCAATCCTAACATCACAGGTGTGAGGTTGTACATCTGAATTTTGGGGCCTTTTGTAAGGATTGCAGTTCTCATGGCAATAGGAATAGTCCACAAGGCATGTTTAGGTGTCCAGGAGCCTGGACTGTTCCAGGACGCAGGGAATTACTACAAAGAAGTCAGTTTGTAAGCCTCCGGAGGAGGGAAAGTTGATTGTGAGCAACCGGCATGGATTTGCTGAGAACACATTGTGCCAAAACCAGTTGATCTCCTTTGACAAAGTAAGTGGTTGGTTGGATGAAAGGATACAGTTGACAAGGTGCACTTGGACCTTAGTCAAACTTTTGATAAAGTTCCACGTGGCTGTCCCATAAGTGAACTGGTTGAACATGGACGAAATCAAATTGCTCCAAGAAGGACAGATACTTGGCTCTACATCAACAACCGGAGTATTAGAAATAAGACCTAGGAGGTGATAGTGCCAGGCTACTCAGTGCCGGGGAAACCTCATGTAGAGTATTGTGTGTGCAATTCTGGGCTCTGCTTGTGAAGAACGCCATGGAGAACGTGGAGAGCCCAGAGATGGACAACCAAAATAATCCAGATGTTGGAAGGCAAGCTGTATGGAGAAAGGTGGGTTAAGCACGAGTTAGGAGCAGCATTCATGGTGACCCTTGACATCCCTTCCAGCCCTGTGATTCTCCGATTTGGACTGAGCTGAGGAGGCCCCAGTGACATTAAATACTATTAGGTACACTTCACTTCGGCATGGGCATGATCAAAGCAGTGTGTGCTCATCCTCCATCCGGTCCCTGTCTTCTGTTACCTCTGTCACCTTGAATAGGATTTCTGTCCTTCAAATCCCCTGCCTCTTCTTCTAGGAGGCAGGTTTGTGACATCTCACTTGGGCCATTTGGATATCATCCTCTTCTAGGTCCCAAACCTGCCTTCATCTAGCTTGGGCCATTTGGATGTCATCCTCTTCTAGGTCCCAAACCTGCCTTCATCTAGCTTGGGCCATTTGGATATCATCCTCTTCTAGGTCCCAAACCTGCCTTC
>JAGPOW010002791.1:2917645-2965525 GCA_030014935.1 Caiman crocodilus | reverse complement strand
TTCTAGGTCCCAAACCTGCCTTCATCTAGCTTGGGCCATTTGGATATCATCCTCTTCTAGGTCCCAAACCTGCCTTCATCTAACTCGGGCCATTTGGATATCATCCTCTTCTAGGTCCCAAACCTGCCTTCATCTAGCTCGGGCCATTTGGGAATTGTTCTTTAGCTTGTGCAACCGGTAAAATTCCTGTAGGCTGTTTGACATGTTTTGAGCGTTTTCCTTTTGCTCGGTGTGCAGTGCTGCTCCTGAAATGAATCAAGCCTCCTGTGTCTGAAGGAGCGGCAGGATCCCGTCTGCGTGTTGCTCTGCTGACAGGTAGGATCTGGGAGACCATGATTTACAGTCCGGCCACACACGCTGGGGGCTTGCAATAGTGATCGACGTCACTGCCACAGGACACGTTGGCTCTCGACGCCGGGCGTGTCGACTCTAAATCAAAAGCTGATAAAAGAAGTGTTGCGACTCTATTGTGATTTACACCCGAAGCGAATTCACAGCTGATCGCTAACAGGCACTCCTGACCCCGGTGTTACATCTCATTAGCTTTTACCCACCGGGTCCATGTTTTCACCCTGCAGTAGAGACGCTGCTGAGTTACTTCAGTGCTGGTGGAAGGGATCTTGCTGGGTTAGCCAGGCGGGAAGCCAGTTTGCCTTTGCCAAAGCAGGCACGGCACGGGCATTTGAAAGGCAAGCATCTTTCACGCCATTCAGAAATGCCTGGAATAGTGTTGTGCTCGCTTCCCTTTATATAGCTGTAAACACAAAGTAAAATGTGGGTATGACCAGCAGACCAGATATTATTCTTTTACACGGGTGTAAAACCAGAAGGACTCGGCTCGCCTCGTGGTGCTGGCACGTGTGTGCCATTTGCACACACGTTCAACTTCATGGCTGGCAGTGGAACTGATTGGCATTTTTGGTGATGTGACGGAGTAAAATCAGTAAAACTTAGCCCAGTGCTGTTCTAAATGACCAAATTTTGCATTATTTCTATTTTTAAGTTTGTCACTTTAAACTCGACGCGGATCGGCGTCTGTGCATAATTACACATTTGGATTCTGCAGTGGGGGCAGGGAGTGGTTTAAAAATAAAACTGAACCAAGTAGCAGTAATTTAATGAAATAATCTTTAAAAAGTCCCCACCTGAGCTGTGTCTTCTAGCTCAGGAAGGCAAGGGGTTTAGCAGATGCCATTCTGCCCACCCAGCTGTAAGATGACTCTTCATTTTGCATCATGCCCATCTGTTTTTCACTTTCATTAGGACCCTCTAAGGTGCTTCAGGCAAAGTCCCCAGTCCCTTCCTCCCTTATTTTCATTCTGCAGCAAGAAGTCCTCACCCAATGGGGTTAAACTTGAAGAGCTGCTGTGTTACATGAAAAGCACAAATCCTGCTCTCTTACTCCGGTAGAAGCACAGAGTAAGTCCAGAATAAAATCAGCACCTCAAGGTAACTGAGATACAGAAACAGCCGGCATCTGAGGGCTTGGTCCAGGCCCTAGTCTGGTTGCAACCCCCTGAAGATCTCATAACTGGGTTTTCGGACAAGCCCAGCATAAAGGCAGGGGAAACGTGCAATCCTGGGGCTCCGGTCTGAACGCGATACTTCTCCAGAAGTGCTCCGATTTGGGATTTATGTTCAGGCCTGTCTCCAATTATGGAGTAATAAACTAATAGGTCTGCTCAGAGAATTGCATTAAATCCTGCAGGCGGGCCAATGGCTTAGCAAAATCTAGACTGGGGCCGCGAGTGCTGGAAGAACTTCAGATGAAACGGGCTGCTGCCCAGCGCCACTCCGAACTTTGCACACGGCGTTTTCTGACCGCGAGTGGTTTTGCTTTGCACGAGGTTGTGTTCTTGTGGGTTCACATTTTAGCTAGCCGAGCTTCCAATTCGGTTTGAGCCCAATTGCTTGGACCACGCAAAGCAGCCCGGCTTCTTTTCACGAGGGGAAGTGGATCACCTGAAACCCATGCTAGTATGCATGGGGGACAGGGCTGCATTTATGCAAACTGTGGCCCAGATTTGTTCGGAAAGGTTCACAGCCACCGACCTATGAAGTTCCTAGGGAAATATGGCTCCACAAAAAGCTCTTGGGTTTGGTGCAAAAAGCTTGACCAATACCAGGCTTGAAACATGACGTTCAGATCGGGACGGGAAGACCTTGGCGCTGAAATTCTGGTTAGACCTGTTGCATAGCGAGGGGCCAAAGGCAAAGCTTGGATCTGAACCTACACTTCCCTGAAGCTAGGAAAGTTGTCCCTCAGTCCACAGTGGAGCCTGGCAGCCCAAGAGACCAGCAAACATTCGTGGGATCAGAACAGATCTGGTTTGGTTTGAACGCATCTGAAACCATCTCCTGATGGACCCTGGTTTCTTTTAATGCTGGGTTAGCTGCTCCGCCTCCTTCCCTGATGCCCCCAGGCAAATTTGCTACCGGCCCAGGAATGCAAGCGAGCACAAGGAATGCACACAGCGCTGGGCTATCTGGAAACGAGGAACGGAAAATAAACAGGCACTTGTGAAATATTTTTTCCTCTGTGGAACGGGCAGCTGCCAGGCAGAGTTTGATCCTGGCGGCTCCCGGGCAGATCTATGCCCCCTTTGTCCCCACCTGTTTGAAAGCATTTCCATTAGGAATGAATGGATCCCGTCTCGACTGACCCAGCAGAACAGACGCCAATACATGTCAGAAGCCCAGTGGGCCCAGTATGCTGTGCCTCTGGGGAACTGGGATCAGAAACAGAGAGCATCTCCGCATCGGGGCTACCGTGGTTTCAGGTTTGGTGCCAGCCGGCCCAGCTCTGCTTCAGTTGCTGTCCCAGCCATGGGTGGTCGCCGTGCAGACCTAGGGCTGGGATACAGCCGCTCAGGAAAAGATGCCCGCAGCGTAGCGGAGTCTGGAGCAGGGGCAAATATCGCCCTGCTCCGTACAACTGCTAAAGCAGAGAACTGGGATCAACGGAGAATGAATGTCCCCTCCTCGCCTCCCGGTTCTCCCCGCGGCAGGCGTTCAGCAAGGTGCGGTTCGAAGTCCGTGGGTGTCTTTACACTGCGTTGCACGTCGGGTCTTTAGGAAAAGATGCTCTCATGGACCCAGAGGAGCAGACTTCCACCTTCAGCTTCCTTTGTGCAAAAATGAAGTTTATGTTTCTATCAGTGGGGACTTTTTACCACCTTTAATTGTCCCGGAGCCTGAGGAAGGGCCCTTCTTGCCCGAAAGCTGGCCGAGAAAGATCGCTTTTTTGTTATTTCTTGGTTGGTCTAATAAACGGCATCCTCTCTGAGCCACGAGGTTTAGAGTTGTGCATTTCCTTCTGTGTCGGGCCAATACGGCTGCCAAATACATCCCCGAGATCACTTGAGCCCCACGTCAGACTGCTGCATTTGGTGCCTTGAAAGCAAATAGGAAGAGGATAAGTCTCGGGCTCTGAAAGCCTCCTGTCTGCTTCTTGCTTCTGCCTGATGCTGCCGAGCGCCCGCGCTGCTAGGAGCTCGTCATCCGGGCCGTGCCAGTAACGAGGCATCATGCTGATGAAGTGTCAGCCTGGAATGCTGCAGCGGATGAGTCTCTCTCCGCGGCGATGAGGGAGAGTTGTCAGGAAGACAGGCCGGGGAAGGCCCTCGAGGGTCCGTGTAATGGCTTAAAATAAATAGCCGAAGTGATGGAGCAGGCCTGGTGGCAGATGGCTGTGAATTATTCCCCAGCTCAGCGTCTCGAAGGCGTTGCGCTTGGCGCAGCCGGTGACAAACCCGGGCGGGGTGGCTTGCACGGGAGGGTTCGTTATGGATAGCTGAGCGATTAGACTTGAGACATTCAGGCGTGAGGCTAGTCAAGAGCAATGCAAGGAGTGGTGCAGCAGAAGAAGAAGCCCTAGTAACCCTAACGGGGACCTTGCATGCCGCGCAGCTTGCTTTGAAATGGGCTGCGTCCGTGTAAGGAAAACAGGGGACTGTTTAGCTTCTCCTGCCTTTCCCCAGGGATGTTGCGACCTGCCAGCTCAGCTCTACGTGTTTCTGAATCGTTCTTAGTATAACCAGTGCCATTACCCATTAAGTCCAGCTCAAATCTCTTCTCTTTGCTAGGGTCTCCGTATTTCGTTAAATACAGGGACACATTTTTACCCCCTGCCGAGGAAATTAGAGACAGCAGCTGATCCGTCTGCCTAGCCATCTATGCCAGGGTGCTCCGGCCGTGCCAGAGAAACCTCTTTTTCTCTCTTTCTCTCCTTCTGTCTTTAACGACCTGCTCCAGAGACTAGCAGGGTCTCCTTGCTTTGCAGCTACCAGTTGCCTCCTTTTAACACAGCTGCTAGGGGCTTCTGTAGAGTTGGATCCTTGCCGGCAACTGCCGTGTCAGTCGTGCGTGCAGCCGCGATGCGTCGCACCTGGGCACTGGGGAGGAGGCAGCATTCACGGAGCAAAGGCTGCAGGATTTCTGGCAGCTCCCAAGAACCTGTGCCAGGAAAAGAAAAAGGAGGGTGGAGGGTGAGGGCTAATCTGCATTATCATCTCTGCAGCCATCCATCATCCATCAGACAATGCAGCAGCCATCTGATCGCTGCCTGGGAACTTCGCTGCTTCGATTCCCTCCACCCAGCGCTTGATAAGGATAATTAGTCATTCATCACATGCCATCCGAGTGATGCAGCGGGATGACTTGCTCCTTCCTGCGGCGCACATGGCTGCAAGAGGCAGCAAGCGGAGCTTTGATCCTTGGGGAGCTGGGTGGGGGCTGCACGTCGGGTTTATCTCAGCAGTGGATTTGCGGCCCTGTGCTGTCACTCCAGGGTCCTGCGGGAGAGGACTTGGTCTTGGGTTGCCGGGGACAAGGATGGGCTGGACTGGCTTTGTGCGCCGCTTGCTTGGGCCAAGGTCCCTGCAGGCAAACTGCCTGCAACGTCTCATTTATCCAAACAGGCACCCGGTGGCAGCATATTTGCAAAGATGAGTATAAATCCTCCGTCTAGCAGACCTCGTCTGTGGCACTTGGACTCAGCCCAGGCGAGGATTTAAAACAGGATTGCTTTGACCTAAGCCCTTCAAGCTCCGTGCGGCTCTGGCTCAGATGCGCGCTCTGAAATACAACCATAAATTAGGTGTTTCCAGGTTTTTGGAAATGGGAGCAAGGTCCTTTGGCAAATCTTCTCACCTAAAACGAGTCCCTGACTCTCTCCAAGCCCCTGAGCGGAGTCGTTTGACCTGTCCACGTTCCTCCGCTTGAAAACTCTTAATCTTTCCGGGAAAGGTCCAGACGCCAAATCTAAGTTGAGCTTTTGTGGAGAAAAGGGGCGTAAGACTTGAGTAAAGTTTTCCGTGCGCTAGCTGAGCAAAACATGGGATTTCTACGTGGATTCAGAGATCTGCGTCTAGCCTCCCGCATGTTGCTGTGAAGCCGGTGATGCTCGGGGAGAAGGGGTGATGCTCACCCGGCACGGGTCTTGCATTGCAGCCCCTGACCCGTGCAGACGGCACTCTGGCACCACGGCTACCTGTACGACTGTCCGGATATTAAATTAAAAGCGGAAATCGGGTAGAGCAGGTTCAGGTGTTGGCAACGTTTCTAATGCTTGCAGACATGCTGCTGACATCTGCTTCCGCCACGGCCTCTTTCTCTGATCCTCCTTCAAACAAAAAGAACCATTGAAAGACAGTCCCTTCTGAAATGCACCCAAATCCTAAAGCTATTTCCCCTCCCTTGCTCATCATCAGATGGGTGCCCGGGTCCAAGAGGTCTAACTTTCATATTCAAGTCCAAAGGAGAGAGGCTTGCTATACTCCATAGATTGACATCTGCTCTAGGAGGCAATTGCTTGTGCCTGCTCCGTAGAAAGATGTTTTTACCAGTTTTATTTTATTTTTTTAATAAAAGGATGATGCTCTGATTTGGCCGAATGCCAATCAGGAAATACCAAAAAGCTGAAGATGGACCCGACACAAACAGACTAACCAGCCTCAGATGTCCCTTCAATATTGAAATATGGAGGCTAATAAGGAGCACATGGGTCTTGCAAATAATGAGATTATTAACAAATACATAGAAATAAAGCTATTTGGCTGCATTAAAGACACACGCTTAAGCCACCAGTTTCAGATGGAGTCGCTTAGTCCTCTCTGATTTTCCTTGAACAGGCATACTCTACAGATTCCCAGTTTTTGGCACCGATGCGATCTGTAGGCAGCACGTTGTGCAGGTGTGTGTCCCGCGTACCTCTCTCTCATGGGGAGATCTAAGGAGAGACGAAGGATGGAGGTATGCGGCGAGACTCAAGTCAACGGGACGAGAAATGGCAAAACTCAGATCGCTTTGTGGAGCGATGAGCTTTCCGTGGAAGAGACACACAAATATGTGGCATTCATTGCTTGATTTTTTTTTTCTTTTCATTTTCTGACCTTGTTCCTGCAGATGCTACCTGGGAGTCTGGAGATGCTGGCTGAGCTCTTTATACGTCCATCCAAGCATGTCAATGAGTGACCCTATCTTCAGAAGTGCCCACCACTGTCAAACCCCACTGACGAGGGAAGTTGTAGATGCTCAGCAGTGTAAAACACCAGGCCATGAGTTTCGGTGCCTGCTTAGGATGAAGAGAGTCTAATTTTAGGCTCTGGAGCTTGAAAATGTTGGGTTTTAACCTCTGCATCTAGAGCCTCTGTGCCTGGCCTGGCCATAAAGAACATCCTGGGAGAAAATGGACTATCTTGCCAAACACAACAGGGACCCTTCAAATGGACCTAGTAATACAGCTGGCTGGCTTTTCAGAGATGCTCTTCGCAGAAGCCTTAAATCTAGCCTCCCTCCCCGATTTTAGCATGGGCACTGACCTCTATAAAAGCTGGGCTGGAAGCTTCCAAGCCATTGTGAGCTGATGGAGCCGAATGGGAGCCCAAGAGAGAAACACCATGTGGTTAGCATTACACTTCTGACACAATAGAAACTTTTATTAGCAGTTTTCCATTGTGCCACAAACTGCAAACATCATCATTACATTTGCATGCTTGAAACCATCCCGGAGAATGGCTTTCTTCTTTAGGATTGGCTAATTGCTTTCATATTGCATTAGCTTGGCATTTCGACTGGGATAGGAAAGGTGCAGGGAGAGTACAACAGCTCTCTTGTTATTAGGGGCGTTCTGCTTGCCTGACAGTTCAGTTTGGAAGGAGAATAGAAGAGGCCTTCTAGTTTCATAGGATGCCAGTAGTGGAGGTGAAAGTGAGCAGTATTTCTTCTCTGGGAACCCATTGCCCTTGTCATGGGGCCAGGCAAAATCGAATCCATTCCTGACCATTAAATAAATAATAAAGACTTAATTTCTCCTTTGGGAGTCACTGAAGGGCTTGGTTTTTTTGCTTTTTTTTGAAAAACTTAGCTTTGGGGAGGACGTGGAGCTTAGAAAAATTAAGGTCAGAGCTGAAGAACAAAAGACAAGAGGAAGATTGGGAATTGTCTTCTTTGTCTGCCTAGAGTAATGCTTCCTTTGGCCTGGTTGCTGTGAGATTGTTCTTGGACTTAGCTTGCAAGCCCTTTTGGAGAGCTGACTTGTGATCCCGTGTTTGCACCGTGCTTTACTTGTCCAACCGTGACTTATCTCAGAGGTGCTTCTGCAAAGCAAATACGAAATAACAACAAGCAGCACGGCACCAGTTAAGTCCCCCCGGGGCGCATCTACATGAGCTGCTAGTCTACTGCGCATTAATGCGGCATGGTGAAAGGCATGCTAATGCGCAGTAGAATTAATCTACTGTGCATTAGCATCACGTAAAAGATGTGCGCTGGCGCAACTGCGCCGTAGTGCTGATTACAGTGCATTAAGTTAGTGCCTGTTACTGTGCCTATTAATGCACGTGCAGATGTGCCCACTGTCAACCATGTGCAAGGGCTCTGAATCAGGTTTGCAGCTTCCCTGTGCTTGCCGCACAGTGTGGCTTTAATAAGAGCTAGCTGGCATTTTGTGAAGGTGGGAAGCTTGCAGGTAACCAGTTCTATCCATTCTTGGCTCTTCTGCCAAAAACATCCATCACAGGATGGGGTGAATAAGGAAGTATTTTTTTTCATGATTTTTAGAAACCAATGGTCATGCAATCATAGAAGATATGGGTGGAAGGGAGCTCAGGAGGTCACATCTAGTCCAACTCCCTACTCCAAGAGGACTAGCCCCAGCTCCATCATCCCAGCCAGGGCTTTGTCTAGCTGGGGCTTTAAAACCTCCTCAGATGAAGAGTCCACCACCTCTCTGGGTAACCTGTTCCAGTGTTTTACTCTTCTCCTAGTGACAAAGTTTTTCCTAATATTCAACCTCTACTTCCCTTCCTGCAACGTGGTTGCCTTCGGAAACATGCTTTAGCTGATGCCAGTCTCAACCCCAAGCTCTTTGTCCCTCTCTGCAGTCTTGCAAACCCTCCCTCTTCTTGAAATACGTGCTCCTGAGTTATTTCTTGAGTGGTAGCAAATAGGAAGAGGGGGAAAAAACAGCCGAGTTACCTGCGCTGGGGTTTTGTGGCAAGCACAAACTGTGCATCCAGATTCCCAAGCCTTTGAAATAAGCTGCAGGCAGAGCCAGGCAAATTTGGACTCTGCTTGACTCCTGGAGGCCACCTGAATCCATCATGCTGTTTCCAAACCATGTCTCCAATGCAGAAGCCACCAGGGAAATATGAGCTCATCGTGTACAATGCAGAGGTCACCGGGGTGCTGGCCTGTGGAGTGTATATTTGTCCATTCAACCTGCACAAAAAGACTTCATGGTTTGTTCCCATCTGGACAACAAATGTGCTCTTGTGCGGGGACTATATTTTGACCTTTACTCACTTTGTTTAGGAATGAGAACAAGGGTGGTGTGTAGCATGTACGTTGAGGACCTCCTGACAGCAAGGGCAGTGGGCTGGGGCTGCGGACTTGGGGGGGAGACACGGCAAAGGTGTGGAAAGAGACCAGTGAGGCTGGGGGGGGTGCAGCTTGCATTGGAGGGAGGGGTTTGATGAGCTCTGATGTGCCTGGTAAGCTGTGCACAATGTGCCCCTTCATCCCCGCAGAGCGAGCGTCCTCGGGAGACGAGGCGTGTTTGTTATGCGTCCTCCGGCTTGTGGCGCCCATTGCACGGATCGAGTCTTGCAGTTAATCTGTTGCTCTGCAGACCGTGAACGCTTGACCGCCTGAGTCACCAGCGATTAGCACAGATGGGCCGTGTTGCTTTGGGTTCAACACCCAGTGGGTAGCTCCATGGTGCTCTGGGGTCGGCGGGTTTGGTGCGACTCCCTAAATGCCTCAGAGATATCTTTCAAGGAGTCAGCAAATAGGAAATTAGTATGCATTCATGAAGGGTGTGTCGCCTGCACCCGTGGTGCATTGCTGAGAAGCACAGCCCTGCACCTTACCTCTCCCCCACTCTGGGGGTGTCTCTGATGGACTTGGGGGCAGCCTCAAGGGCCTCATTTCTGGGTCTGGTGCATGCGACTGGGGCGTGCACCCCTCAGGGTCCTTGCAGAAGCATCAGAGGCGTGCACAGAGACCCCCGCACTGCAGCAGTGCCATGCTTCAAAGTGCGGTGCAAGCCACGGCTTTTAACAAGCCATCCATCGTACCTCTCTCAAAGTAGATTTTGGGGGGCTTTTTGGATCGGCGTTCAAGATGCACAGACTGGGAGGGCCCACATCTCCGAGCGGGCAGACAGCATCTACCTCGCATGACCTTGAATTGGGCTGAAAAGTCGTCCAAGCTGCTGACCCGCGGCTGGTGCAGAAGGATTCAGAGGATGGTGTCCAGTACAATGCCATGAGTGCTTGTCTGTAGGGAGAGGCAATTGAGACTCGCAGTAGAGATGGTATCTTTTATTAGATTAACAGGATTTTTGCAAAAAAAATTCTTCAATTGCAAGCTTTTAATTGCAATTGCTTGCAATTAAAGACTTTTTTTTTGCAAAAATCTTGTTGGTTTAGTAAAAGATATCATCTCTACTATGAGTCCTGATTGCCTTTTGCTCTAGACCAATACGGCTACAACCTGGATACCTGTCTGTGGGGAGATATTTCTGCTGGATCTTCTGAGAGCCAGGAGCAGCATATGCTCTGGCGGCTGAAGATTGATCATTATCTTGTCATGTTTCCAGCTAATATGTCTGGAAATTCCCCTACCTATAAATTCTCATTCGTAAAGATCCCTAACTTGCATCTACTCCCACCCCCGCTCCCTGGCGGCTTTTTTTGAGTCTGGCCTGGAACATCTGGAATAGGCAGGGAAGGGGTCGTTGGTGGCTGGAGCCGTATACCCAGAGGGAGGACTAAATGCATCTCCCACCTCCTGCCTGGATTCTTAGTCCAAGTGCATGGAAATGAATTATGCAATGGCATGTAGCGTGTAGCAGTGGCTACCTTCCCCTGTTCTCTGTAGCTGGAGCAAATGAGTGGTGAGGGATGGAGAAAGGCTTATCCCCGTGTTGATGCTGCCCTTGCCCTGGATGACTGGGGCTGGGGAGTGGTGCACGAGGAAGCACCTAGCCCTGCAGAGCTGGAAGGAAGCTGCTGAGGACGCGGGATTTAGAGATTTCACAGTCCCGGTGCCTCTGAGAGTGACCCCTGGGCCCCGCCGACAGGTTAAATTACAGGTTAGAAACATTTCTCCTGATCGGTCCTCACCTATGCCCAGGCAGCCAAAACTCTTGTGCAGGCTTTTGTCACCTCTTGCATAATCCCCTTGTATCCAGCTTCCTTGACATTCGTGCTGCCTCTTGAGATAAAATGCAGCTGCTAAGCCCACCTTCCTTCCTGCTGTGGGGCTGTGTGGCTTCCCTCTCTGACTCCGTCTTCTGCCCCTTTTGTTCGGCATACCCTGCACGCCCAAGGCACCTTCACGACCGTGTCCCTCCCTGCTCACGCACTCTCGTCTGTGCCTCTCACCTGCTTGACCTCTCTGCTCTACCAACACCATGTCGCTCATGCCCAGCACTTGCTTTCTGTTGCATGTGTCCCTGACTCCTTCTGCGTTGCAGCTTATACATGAAACACCCTCCCTGAACTCGTGTTGAAGGCCGTCATCTACGTGCACCCCCTTCAGTTGCTTCTATCATTATGCCTTCAAGAAATGAGCCAGTGAATAATGGCTTGAGGCCCAAGCAGCGAACAGGAAAGTACTGTTTTTTGATTAACTAGGATTGCAATTTGCATATGCATATGTGTTTTTAATTGTAAGTATTTGATTACTCCCCGCGCATTTCTGGGGCTGCTGATCAGCTCTGGACTAGGGGCAGAAGTTGCACATAAGCTGGTATAAGTGATCAGAAACCGGTTCAAATCTGTAACACAACAGAAGTTCAGTGTGCATAAACTGCTTTCAAAGTGGCTGAAACCGGTTTAAATGTTAACCTGGATGGATGTAGTATCAGGCTTAAATGATTTAAGTTAAATCAGTTTATTGAACTTCTGTTCCAGATCCCCTCCAGATTAAAGTTAACTCCAGTCTTCCAGCATCCCAGGATGCTTTGCACCTCCCTTGCAAACCTGCCCTTGCGGGGTGGGCAGGCTAGCCTTGGCCCAAGCTGTCTGCTCCAGACAAGCAGGGAGGTGCGTTCTAGCGCCCCCTGGCTTCTGGCCTTGGCCACTGCAGGCATGTGGCTGCACTTATGGAATCAAAACTAGTTGTCTGTTCGCTTGCTTATTGGCTCAGTCTTAGATTAACCTGCGAAGATTGAATGGATTCAGTGTCAGGCTTTTTGACTGTCTGTAGTTGGGCCTAGAGCACAGGCTCTGTCTCCCTCTGTGTTTCCAGTGGTGCAAGATCCTGAGCTTCATTGCAATATATAAACCTTTATAGGTTGAAGCTGGAGTCACTTCAGGTTTTTACCTACCTAACTTAAGCCAGGCTCCAGGGAGCAGTCAGAACTATGGACCTGGGCTGGTTTGACTGACTTCTTGGATCGGGTCAGTTTTCTTGTGTGTTTTTCTGTGCTTGCCCAAGGGTTTTGTGGAGGGTGCTTTCCAGAACTGCCTGGGAATGCTTCTGCTTCCAAAAACAAAACTTATCATTTAAATATATTTTTTAAAAAAGCCTTCTCTTTGTAGATTTCATAACAATAGTTCATTTTAAAATGGGGGGGGGGAGCGAACCCTCTAGTTTGAAGCCGAACATTTTTATCACTATCCCTTTAAGTAAAATTTGGACTTGGCAGAAGGATTTTAGAGGCTGTGGCTTTTGACTTGAGCAGATGGCTTTAGTTAGGGCAGTTTCAGTGGCAGGTTTCTGGGATGCCGAATCTCATTCTCTCTCTCTCTCTCTCTCTCTCTTCTTTTCCCCCCGCCTTTTTTTCTGTAGTCAATAAAGCCATTGAGCGAACCTTTAATAAATAAACAGAAAACATTTTCAACAGACAGTGGGATGGAAAATGACTCATAGGAAAACAAAGTATAAAGTATACTCTAGTATTAGGTATTACATGTGTCGAGTTTCTGTTTTGGGTCCAAGAATGCTGTGGTTTTTCTCCAAGGATTATGCCATTGTGGAATAATGTCATTGTGGAGTATTTGGTCAAGATGAGTTGATCGAGTCTGGTGGTTACTTGCAAATATATATCTATGTACTTTTCAGAGTTTGGAAAATCTTTGACAAGCAGTTTTCATGAGACTGCAGGCAAATTGTTGCCATCGCTCTCCAGGCCTGCCAAATACCATGCAAATTGCTGGAGTCATGCTTTCTCTCTCCATTCCTGTTGTTGCCTGGGGACCTATTTGTTCCCTAGGGGTGGGGTAGAAATGTTTTGGGGTGTGATCCTTCAGCAGTGACTGAAATGATTGGATTTATTGAAACCACAGGGACTGGTCCCATGTAGGAGGGTGGAAGGAGCCCCAGGTGTTAATGCAAGTTGGAGGGGAAAGGGTCCCTGAGCAACAGAGCCAAAGCAGGAAGAGAGAACCTGACCTTGGCAATGTGCATGGTATTTGGCAGGGCTGGAAGCTGTAATGCCCAGGAGTCTGTTTGTCAGTCAATTGTGAGTCTCTTGAAAAATGAGCCTCCCCTGGCTTCATTCGGGAGTTTGAGCCTTTTCTGTCAGGGTTTTGGCATAGCATGTTGGCCCACTTCAGCCTCTTTCACCCAGGGATCTCAAAGCAGTGGGAAAACCTTAATTAGTGAATTAACTCTTGCTCTTCCCCTGTGATTATTAGTGTCAAAAGTCAACCCAGGCCTCTTCTTAGTCTGATTTTA
The DNA here is from genome assembly GCA_030014935.1 of Caiman crocodilus. Lineage (NCBI taxonomy): Eukaryota > Metazoa > Chordata > Crocodylia > Alligatoridae > Caiman > Caiman crocodilus. The sequence goes on along the minus strand of JAGPOW010002791.1, from coordinate 2,952,337 downwards.
CTTTGTTTAAATCAGAGACTGTAGCTGTTCTGAGCCTCTCTGGGTAGGGTGGGATATCAGTCTAAATAATAAATAAGACTAGCAGCTCATTGGTGTAGCTTAAGCCATACCAATCTCTACAACCAGTGGTACATGTGGGAGAAATGTGGACTGTCCTGCTTTCCCCCAGTGTTTAAATAAGTTGAAGATTAGAAGGGGGTGAAAAAAATCAGGTACAGTAAAGTTTGGTTCGCAACTTCTCTGCAGGAAAAAATATCCTTGCTGACTATTCAAAATGTTGTGTAAATCATAACTCTGCAATTGGTTTAACCAATTCTCAGCTATTCTACATGTATCTTCAATGTGCTACAAAGACCTGACAGTGGTTTGACAGCCTGGGGCTAGTACAAGGCAAATTATCGTCAAGAGTCATTAAACTATGTAAAGGATGTGTCGAGGAAAAGGATTACACTGTGGGTTCTCTCTTGGAGTCAATGAAATATTTATTGTTCATGGTTTTCCTCATTTTCAAACCCCAAAATCAAAAATTCATGAGTAGAACAAGCTCATTTGGTTGCAAAGGGCCTGATGTTCAGCTGTGCCTCTGCAAAAAGGATGCAAAGTAGCACATTAAATTTACACGCATGCACCTAAGTGGCTAATTGCATGGGCATTAGAGCCACAAGTGGCCATTTCCACTTGCAATAATCAGAGTAGCGAATAGTTTTGCAGTTACACTTCTAAACTGCAACTAAGACATGCCTTGGAGCTTCTGAACTCAATGGAGAGGGTGGACAAAGGATAAGAGGGGAAATGGGTGCAGAGAGTGCCCATAGGTACAGCAGGAAAAGAAAAGGCAGTCTTCATCTCAGGTGTGTTTTGAGGGTGACATTTGATGGAAGACATTTGGAGATGTCTGTGTGTGTTCAAAATGAGGGAAGGGGGTTAGTTTTATTGGCTCTCCATCTGTTATTTTTTAGGGTTAGGGAAACAACTGTGGTTTATCCCTTTTTCCTACCAGAATAAGACATTTACAACATGTGTTAAAGATGCTCTGTAGCAGCCGGCGTTTAGTGCAGAGTATAAATTGAAATGATGCATATAATAAAATCAGGTAGAGTGGCAAAATCAGCCTGTGATTCTCATGCTTGCAGAGCGACTTCCAGTTGGCTCATTTTATGATGAAAAGGGAATTATGTGGGGGTAAAATTCTGTCAAATTTGATATTCCTGTTATAGCCCAACACAGTGAATTTTAATGAAAAATACTGGGAAAATCCCACCTGCTTGCAAAGAATGTGGGGATGATATCACAGAAAATAATCTCCCTCCCCCCCGCTTCTTTTTCTTGAAATGTATATCAAAACCAGAAATGCTGGAAAAGAATTAGTCATATTGAAGCAAATGTTGACCGGCTTTACGATGCGCGGTATTCCTACTCTTTCTTCTCCCACCCCAGCACACACTAGGCAAATGCTGAATGACCTCAGTGGTAATTGTGGTCACTTTTCTTTGCTGAGCGATAGGTGTGTCTTAGACAGATTGGGAAACCAGGGAGACCGCAGATCAGCCAGTACGTGCTAAGGAGTTGCTAGTTGCGTCACATCACTGTGTAAAATCAAGCATGCAATCTATGATGCAATTATTTCTTACAGGTCTGTTGGCCTGGAACTAAGCTCGTTGCAAACTAAAGCTTCCAGGCAGCTCAGGTCTGCATTTCTATAGATACGTACAGACTTGGGAGGAGGGAAATCCTGGTCTCCGTCCACGTCGATGTTTTAAATGGATTAACTAAAAAAGTTCTGCAGGGTTTTCTTAATTGGTACATTTGAAGAATTACCTGTAGGGCCTGCTAGAATCCAGTCTCGGTTGCCTGGAGCCTCTTTCCCCCCTATTAGCCATGACAAGAAGTGTCCAGTGGTCTGGAAAGGTACCCGTGTTGTCAAAAAAATGACTCTCAAGTGCCTTCAGACTGTGCTGAACGTTTGCCCCTGTCTGGGAGATGCACTAGCCAGAGGGAGGGTTTGGTCTGGCGTGCTCTCCTTTGACGTCGCAGCAGTGGGAATGCCACGGAGGAGGTGCCTTTGCTGTCTGATGAGCCGGGGCTGGGGATAGGGATGACGTGATATACTCCTCTGATGCCCCAGAGGGACTGGAGGGAGCTGAATCGAGCTAAGCTGGGTCAATGGGTCACCCCGCTGCGTGATTCCTGAGCGCACGTGAGCCTGGAAGATGAGACATTTCTGACGGGAATATTTTTCCCCTCCATCAAACTGACTTATTGTTCCCTCTACTCATTTTCTGGAAACGCCTGGCTGACAGCCTTGGAAAGCAGTGGGCTTTATTAATCCATCAAACCGGTCCAGGCTGAGCCTGGGCACTTCTGGCTTGTTACCATTGCCTCTGACCCTGATTGGGGCGGGGGGAGGTTCACGGCAGAGGGATGAGCGCGAACCAGACGTGATGGAAATGAAGACGAAGAGGACACCTGGCTGCTGGGTGTCAACGATTACCAAAGCATCTCAAAAGAGCCATCGGATGAGAGCGCCTTGCGGTCTGCAGAGGGCATGCTGGGATGGAGTCTACCGCTGAGAGTTTCGTGGCGGTCTCCAGAACGGCTCACGTTGGGTTGTAGTCGAGAGAAATAGCATTAGCACAACTGTTGCAAGAGTCATTGCTTCTGCTGCTCTTACTTCTTTACTCTTTCCTTCTAAAACTTTCCAGGCTCTTTCCCCAAGTTGTAATGTAAGGTAGTAGCGGGAGTGGAGTGATCAGCAAAGATCAGGGTAAAATCACCTCGATCTTTTTACAGCAGCTTAAACGAAAGCGCTAACACGCCCTGTCTTTCTAAAGGTTTCAGGCAGCAGACAACGGCCCAAGACGGCGACGCGGGTTCGCTTCTTGCTGCAGGCTCCGGCAAGGCTGCCCCTCTGCACGCACACGAGTCTAACCGAAGGTAAGAAAATTGTTCCTTATTTCCCCTTTCATGGGCATATCGTCTTCTACACACGCTGTGCAAAACGTTTTCTGTGTCGCTGTTGCATGCTCTAAGCCAGGCCTCCGTGGAGCTGAAATCATAGGGAAGCCTGGGAAGCTTAGGCCAGAAGCAAGGATTCAATGGTGACTTCAGTGAGCTTTGGGGGCTTTCCATTTATCCCATAATAACTAGACCTTCTGTGCCAGGGACACACTGTACACTATGAATTACGCTGTGGTTATTGCTGAGGCTGGTGTTTGCTGCAGGATTCGGACAGTCTGAGAGCGGGTGGTGGTGGTGGTGGTGGTGATGGGGGGAGTTTGGCTACTACACTTCAGTGTTGTTCCTTTGAGTTTAAAAAGAGCTTGTCGTTTCATACCCGCCCCTTCCAGTGTCCTTGGTACAAAGCACCAACCGCTTCCTTCTCAGGAAAGGATCTTTGCAGGGCTGGGCCTGATGATCTGGTGAGGTCCCTTCCAGCCCCTGGCTGCTTCTGAATGAATCTAAATCTGAGCGCAGCGCTCTAGACCCGCTCGGGCAAAATTGTGGCCTCAAGCATGCGTCTGTGACCGAAAGCCATAGAAGAGACCGACCCCCCCAAGGCAGATGCTCACGCTCGCCAAGATCATGCAGGATCGTGCGGTTGCTGTACCAGCAAGTTTCTCTTTCTCTCTCCCTCTCCCCACCTCTCCAGGGCTCTTAGCTTGCAGCAGGTTGCTGAATTAAGGATGAGTCGCTTGGCTATTTGCTACACTTTTGCTTCAAAGGGTGCCACTCCTTCATTCAGCAGTTTACGGTGGCATTGTGGATGGATGGATGGATGTTTGTGTGTACATGCATATGCATTCACATGTGTGTATACACATGCATCCAAGATGGCAAGCTGTCATCTTTGGCTATTTGCTATAGTTATGCTTTAAAGGGTGCAGCTCCTTCATTCAGCAGTTTATGGTGGCATTGTGGATGGATGGATGGATGTGTGTACATGCATATGCATTCACGTGTGTGTATACGCATGCATCCAAGATGGCAAGCTGTCATCTTTGGCTATTTGCAACAGTTCTGCTCTGATGGGCGCAGTTTGCTGTGGCATGGTAGATGGTGGGATGGATGTTTGTGTGTACATGCATATGCATTCACATGTGCATGTACACACACGCATCCAAGACGGCAAGCTCTCATCTTTGCAGCATTATGTTGCTTACGTCCTTGCAAAGTATCTGGGTTTATCACAACAGAATCCGTGAACCATCAACACCTAGCAGATGCACTGGCGTTGCAGGCACTTTCTTCCTACATAGGGCCAGATTTGTACATGGAAAAGAGTTTGTTGCTGGAGTCCAGGAAGGGCCAGGGAACCGAGCAGCGTTTGAATTGGGGACCTCTCATAAAGAGTAGGCTCTGCAACATTTCATCTCACAGTTTGAGCAGGGTGTTTCTGAAAATCTTAGCCCAAATATGGTGAGGACTAAGCGTGTAGAGTTAGGGCATGACATAAAGCCTAATATATTTGTGTGTGTGCACGCACGTGCACAGATGTGACTTAAAAACAATACCTACACCTACCCTCAGCTGCTTAAGCAGAGATTGTGTCTTTCAAACTGTATACGTTGCTGGCTTATTTGGAGGTATAGCACCTCATTTTAAGATTAATACTTAAAATGGCTTTCTTAAAAGTCTCTTTGCGATTCAGTTTGCATTGTAGGATCCTAAGTATTGCAGTCCAGGGAAATTATAAAATAATAGAAAATGAAGGTTAAGGAGGTCACATCTAGTCCAACTCTCTGCTCAAACAAGTACATCACCCCAGCCAAGGCTTTGTCAAGCTGGGCCTCAAAACCCTCCAAGGATGGAAAGTCCATAACCTCTCTGGGCAACCTGATTCAGTGTTTCACTACCCTCCTTGTGAGAGAGTTTTTCCTAAAATCTAACCAATTATGATTCTCAATTTCCCTGGACAGCATAAGTCAGGAATAATTCAATGGTCTTCCATGGAAAACTGGCATAAATGAACACAGATCCAACCCAATAATCACTTCTGCTCACAAAGCCGCAGATGTAGGGGCAGCGTTAGGCTCCTGAGCGGGTCATTCACCGTCCTTTCTTGCCAGTGACTTCTTTTATCCGTCACACGGGTCTACACGCGAAAACTGCAGCCCCAAATTGGGTTCTGCGCACAGATCCCATGTTCTTTAACATGCAAGGACCTCCAGCAACATGGAAACGTCTGTCGGCCAAGTTATGTGACTGTGAGTAGGATGCGATAGCGTGTTTCCACAGCTCTCTGGCTTTTTGCCATTCCCCTATATGTCAAAAATAAAATGCAGGTGCCACATTAAAGCCGCAAGTGGTTATGCGTGTCCAAGAAAAAAACCGATCCGTCGGGACTTTTGGAAGCTGGAACAGAAGCGATCTGTAGGAAAGCGAGCCAGTGTCAGAGGGGGATGAATAAGCGGAAGAGTGCAAAAACCTCATTTCACATTTGTGTTTTGTGGCGTGCGCCTCTTCCCCTCCCTGCTTCGGCCATAACGGGACACTGGGACAGCCCAAAGTTTGACCTACTTTATTCCTTCCTCGTTCTGCGCCTTTGTAAAAAAATGGCATCGTTCCTTGCATGTTGTTTTCCAGCCGAGAGTCTTTATGGCTGTTTTTTCCTGGAAAAAAAGGGGAAAAAAAAACCCTCCTCTAATGCTAGGAGCTCAGGCTTGTGAGCCGCCTTCCCGTAAGAAGTGCGTGCAAACCTACAATAACAAGCTGGAGTGTGAAGCCCAGGACTAGTGAATAACTCGGCAGTGAACCAGGGCGCGTTGTCTGAGGCTCTTGACCAACATTGCCATAAAACTCCAGGTCTCAAGAGCAACCCTAAAATAACAAGCGCAGCATGTGAGCCTGCGATCCAGTAAAAGGAAACCCAGTAATAAAGAAACATATTTCACTCTTGAGCTTCCACGGAGGTATAATTAACGTGAAAAAAATGTTATTTAATACTGACGAATGATACTCTGGCACGATCGTTAATCAAGTCTAATCATGGAAACCTTTTTGGGAGCAGACGTTGCGTTGGCTGTTTTCGATTTCTCGTGGAAAACAAATTGCTTCACCGTTTTCTGCTAGGGAGGGCGCAAAGTGGCGCAGCGTGCTGCTCGTCTCTTGACCCCCTCCCGACTTCTGCAAAGTCCGGTGGGCGCAAGTGTTTTCGGTAGCGTGAAGGGCCTGGTCTGGTGTTTTCAGGAGGATCTCAAAGAGTGCTTGCCTGGGACCCGTAACACCTCTGAAAATCACAGCCCCAATGTATTTAAAATGTACTTAAAACCAAGCACGTGCGTTTACAATCCAGGGCATATCAAGGTTCGCTTCGGTCTTGGGCTGCACGGAGAAAGCCTCGTCTCCCCTTGCCGTCGTGTTGTCACGAGGGGGCGGCCGTTCTGCGATGGGTTGGGGGAGCTTTGCGATAATTGCAGTGGTGCAGTGGGACTCTTGCCCGTGCATGACACAAAAACAACTCTTTTATCCAGTTAGCAGGTGGAAGTGTGCCTGCCACCACTGCACGGACAATAAAGGGACCAGATCCAATTGAGAACAGTAAAACTTGGCACTTTGGGAGGTTGGGATATTCTCATTGAATAACCTCATCAAAGCGGCCAGTCAGCACGGCAAAATCCATACTGTCGGCGGACTTGGCCAAGCGTAGATGCGTTTCGTGGGAAGTTTGTCCAAAACGTTAATGAGCTCATACAAGCCTTGGCACGCTGGGCTGAAGTTTGCAACCTAAACGATGCTGTCATGCTGATCACAGAGCACCTTCACATTTTCCAAAGCACAGAAGAGCCCCCTTTCCTCCACCAGCACATCCATAGCTCAGCTCCGAGTCCTGCAGTGAGTCAGGACCCCTTCCAGGGTGATCGGCGTTCAGATCCAAATTTGTCACTGAATTCTGTTGATAATGTGGGCGTCTGCTGGAACAGACTCCAATTCCAAGCGGTCTCCTAAGGACGCTTCCTGAGCATTCGTCTTCACCCGGACTTTACTTCTCCTAAATGCACGTGGTTCAGTGAGTAGTGGTGATTTTGGCCATCCATTCTGCATACCTAAATAGCCAAAGAAAGCCTTAAAGTCCAGAAGCCTCATGGACACGTCACCCGTACCAGCCTCCCAAGCTTACCAATAACGAACAGTGCAGATCTGCACGTCACGGTAAGTCAAACTGCTGTGCCTTGTTTGCGTGCATGCATGTGCAAACAGACGTGCTCAAATAGCAATCAGGTTCCAGGAAGGATTTATATAAAAGATGAAAAAAACATGTTACTTTGTGGGGTTGGGGCAGGGAAAGGGTGGAGGTATGTGCGAGTGACTGCATAACGAGTGTAGACAAGGGTTTGGGGGTAAATCTGTTTATTAGGCCAACTTAAATATTGTAATTTTACAATCAGGTAGAGCGGCAACATCTTAAAATTTAAGTTGGTCTAATAAAAGCTAGTGGATTTACCCCAAGAACCTTGTCTGCCGGTGTCCTTAGACCAACACGGCTACACCCTCTGCCCCTGCATAATGACTGTGAAATTCAATAGCAGAGACAGGCAAGCCAGTTTCTTCCGGCAGATGTGATCTCTCTTATTAGACCAGCCGCGCAGTTGGAACAAAGTGCTTTGCAAGCTTTCGGGCACTGGGTACGAGATCCTCGACTCTGCCTGATTTTGGAGCAAGGGATTTGAACAGAGGTCTCTGCTCTCTCGGGACCAGGCTCGACCCTGCTCGCTGGGCAGGAGGATGGTCTGGAGCGGCGTGCCTTCAGTCTCTCCTGTGGCCGCTGTTCGGTTTTGTACGAATCTTACATAGTCCTTGGATCAGGGGCTGGGACCGAGAGTCCCGTGTCCCAGGAGACCGCCCCAGCCAAACCGGCCGTTGTGGCTGCAGGACATCAGCTGCAGACTCGTTTCCTCTTGCACATGAACCTGCTTGGGAAATCCAGAGGGTTCGTGCTACCTGACGGCAATATCCCTTACGTTGTCTTGCCAGGTTTTATCCAGCTGCAAAACTCACCCCATTGCACCCGAAGCACAAATAGGTTTCCTGGAACAGCATCTATTTGCAAATGAGCTGTTCACTAGAAAAAACATTTGCCCAGCCCCATTTATAACTCTTATTCAAAGAGCCCCACAGCCTTGAAGAAATCTGACTCTGAATTATAGGCAATTCTGGAGAATTTTACAGCAATTTCTCTCTGCTAGATGAATGGCTAGTGCTGAGCGAACAAATGCACTGATTCAATGTGGTAATTGCTCTGTTTCTTCGATTAAAAATATTGCTCGCCTCCAGTGACATCCTGCAAGCTCTTCTACTCCGGGCAGCATGGCTGCTGAAAAAGTATGGAAAATCCCCCCAAAAAGAAGGGGGAAAAAAAGAGTCACGTGCGTCTCAAGAACTGCAGGAAGCTCGGGAAGGAGAACAACACTGAGCCAAGTATCTCCTGCTACAAAACACACGCTTCTTGTGCACAACCTTCCCTTGGGAATTTTTGCAGCACGTAGGAGCCCCTTAGTTTTGCCCAATTCTGCTGAAAAGTAGGAAAGAATCTGCCTCGTTCGATGAGCGACTGAGCAGCGTCACCAAGAAGAAAACCTCCGATAAGAGAGTTGCTTTGGACTCCCGCTTCGTTTTATGTTCTATATAATCCAATTGAATTAGGAACAGGATCATAGATATAGACATGCCTGTACCTAATTGGCACATCCCTGGTTTAGCCACTGAGCTTATAAACCACTAATATTTCCTCCTTGTTTAAGCATGGATCTGCTGAGACTGAACTGCTGCAGCACGGTGACTATTATGTTGATAGAAAGGCTTATATTTGTTCCCCAAGAAACTCTCACACTTGTCCCCCAAATTGTCTTGCTCTTACAAATACCCTGCACTTGTACCTTTGCACCTGCACAGTGGCGCCGTTTAGCCCTTGTTCCTCAGAGGTCTAATGCAGGTGCAAAAGTGCAAATGAATACTTGCCTGTGGCCTTCATCAGCATAGCACTTAAGCACATGCACTTAGGCACTTCATTCAATGGGACTTAAGCTCGTTCTTAAAGTAATGCTTAAATGCTTTGCTAAATGGGACTCTTAGTATAAGGGCACGGTGTTCTTCTAGTGTAAGTAGGACAGGAGGCTGCACCACTGCTCCCTGAATAGGATTTTCTTGCATTTTATTTTTGCACCCAAGTGCCTGACTCATGCAGAGATCAGCATTTAGCATATTTAAACATTTGCTGCTCTCACAGAGGGACAGGACATTCCTGAGACTGTGTGGGAAGCTGGAAGTTTATTCAGACAAAGGAAAAGGAGGGGGGAAAAGGCATTTTAAATCAGCTTCACTGGATACAAGATCCTTTAAGGCTTTAATTGTCCTTATGCCGTTGCAAGGTGTGGCTAAGCTCCTCCGGGTTGTGGAGCTGGTGGGTCAGGTTGGCTGAGCCAGCTTGGTGCAGAGGAGCACTGAAAATTTACGGTTCAGCTTCTGCCATAAGCTCTGCAAAACGTACCTCTGCAGAGCGCGGCTGCCAGCTGGAGTTGCTGTGACCCTTAGTGAAAAGAGTTAGGTTTTTCTCAAACTACACATTGGGTCGTCATTAAAGAAGAGCAAACAAAAAAACAACGAAGTTTGGGAGACATATGGTCTGAGCTATTTAAGTCCAGGGGCTGTGTTTGCAAAGCGATCTCCCTTTCATTCGCTCCGCCGCTCGTGATGCTCCTTGCCATATCCTTCCATCGATAATGAGCTGCGTGAAGGGAAATGAATGAAATCTCGGCCTTCTTCAGAAATAGATGTGAACTCTGGTTCATTGAAAACACGGCCCGGTTGTTGCAGCAACCAAAATGCTGCCACCGAGGTGCAAAGAATAGGCCTAAAATAGACCCGTCGACAAACCAAGTGCATCCGGTTGTCACAGTGACCGGAGGCAACCTGGTCGTATTCAAAATCAAACCCATGAGTCGAGTGTGCGCACAAAATACGGTGGCTGATACCACCTGGATTGTGACCCTGTTGCTTCTAGGGGTGCAATTATCTGCTCCAGTGTTTGGTCCCTATGGTCCCGGAGCCGCTGAAGCGTGATTGAGGGTGCTGCCCTCTCACCAAGCTTCCCAAGGTGTAGGTTGGTGCAGGATGCAGCAGTCCTGCTTTGGGAAGATGCCACAATTTGAAGCCATGGGGCAGCCCTCCAAAAGGGAAGGTAAAAATACAGCTCCATCCAGCCGTTTAAGTCCCTGTTCCTTAAAGCTTAACGCAACAGAAGAAGATACCCAAACAAGGCCAACCATCGCAGCTTTTGCAGCTGGGAGAGGCAAAGAAATCCTTCCAAGAGCCAGCCTGAAGATCCTGTCCTCTGCATGGTTTCCAAAACATCCATGTTTCTTCAATTGACACCTCCACGCTGAGCCTTCTCTGCCCAGGCCCGTCCGTAAAGACCCGGGCGTCCACTGAAACGTGCTCCTGGAGCCCGGGCCCGGTGTGCTGTTAACCGTGCACTATTGTGATCAGCCTCAGGCAGATTGTGAGTGTGAAAGCAATCAGGACTCGTGGTAGAGGTGATCACTTTTATGAGACCAACTAGATTTTTGCAACAAAAAAAAAACCCCAACCTTTAATTGCAAGCTTTTGGGTGCAAACACCATGCATCATGTACCATGCATCGAACACCAACGTCATGCATTGGAGAAAAGATTGTAAAAGTTCTCCTGGGTAGAAATGAAAGCTCGTGTTTCATAGGAGAGTCAAAGGTAGTAAAATCCCCTGGTTGGAAAAGTTCATTTTAGATGCAGATTAGGCTCAGAGAACAGTTGGAATAGTCTGCTTACCTCGCAGTTGTTTGTCGGCAAGCAGGGTGTATTCATAGTTCTTTCCGGGTACGGTGTTGCGTGTTTCCCAGAGGAGAAGATCGAAGGGATGCTCCTCTGGGCAGGTCTGCGAGCGCGAGACATTTGAGACTAAGCCACGTGGAGGCTTTGAAAGTCGGCTTGTTTCACATTTAGACGCCAAAGTTGGGCAATCTCCTGGGACAGATGAATCCGCGTTGTGACTCCGTTGTGCTCACCAAGGCTGACTCCGGGCTCTTGAGTCTGCAAATAACTGTGCAAATGCCATCGAGGGCTTTGCACGAGATTCCCGGGATGACGTGGCTCTGGCTGAGCCCGGAGCACCGCAGCAACAACCATTCACATGGACGTTTCCTTCCCGGAAACTCAGAAAGGTGTGAAAACCAAAAACCAAGCCTGGAAACCTGTCCAGACTTTGTTAGACTCCAGATACCAAAATGCTGATCGGAGAGGGAGATTATCAGATCTTCCCATTAGCGCTAAGCAAGAGTTATCTCCACTCAACATGCACCGAAGCCCTTAGTCAGCCCAGTTCTCTGTTCCTGGATGGGAGACAGGATAAAGACTGTCGACATTTGTGAGTGATATTCCTGCCTAGGGTTCACCACGTGCTTTATCAAGAATGGCTTTTGAGAACCCTGCGTAATGCAGAGCTGGTAGAGCAAGCATCATTTGGTTTCAGACTCTCTGCCCCAACAGAAAGGGAGGTGTATTATAGTCCATCAGACGTTGCCAGCACCGGTATCGTTCTGCGTGGACCTCGGATGCAAAACGTAGCTTTAAACGGCAGGCAGTATTGCAAGCCTGTGGAAGGCAGCAGCGTTAAAAGACCCCATAAAGTTTTGACAGCTTTTGCTGGAGTGATAGTGATAGGCGGTATCAACGAATCCATCCGCCAGCGTGTTTTTAACCCATAATGAGTTTAATGAAACTCATCCACAAAGTCAGCAAGCTGGTGCGACCTACTAGCTGTATGCAGCCCTCTGTTTAGCAAACTATCCAGAGAATAAAATCACACTGGAAACCGTATTGAAGAACTAACAATAATAGACCCACCCAATATGGTGGCAATTCAGATTATTCCTCTGAAAGGTCCCTGGGCCTTTGCGAGCGCCTGTAATGCATAGGAAGTTTAATGGAAACTCGATTTAAACTCTTCTTCAGGAGACGCTCCAGTAATGGTTCGCTTTTATGGAAGAGCCTCCGTTACAGCTGCTGCAGGTCAAGCGGCCTGAACGATCTGTCCAGCCGGGAATCGCGGGGGAGCGGTAGGCTTCGCTGTCCTCCGGCTTCTTCCGGACGCCGTTTAAAACATCAACCAGGCATAGAAACGAAAGAGGATTTAGAAACCTGACAGCAGTCAGGTGAGAACTGTCAGCTCCTGCCTGTACCTTTACAGTGATGACAGGTTAGATAGCAGCTTTTCCTAATCGCAGATTTTTTTTTTTACTTCTCTCATGCAAGTTCACCAAGAGGTCAGTGCACTTTGGGGGTTTTTTTTTGGGGGGGGGGGTGTTGCTTTTCTTCTCTCCCAAGTCGTAGCTCATTTCTACACTAAACCGTAAACCTGGTGTGGGACCCAACGAGAGACTCGCCGCGTATAACGAATTGCCCTTTCTTCCATGCTCCAAGCCGCGGTGCGTGTTGGGAGATGACATCCAGCGCTCACGTGTGTCGCTGGGGCAGCTCAGGGCTTTAAACAGCCTGTCTGTCGCTCGTCATCCCAGGGATGAAGATTTAAAGTGTGCATGGATTATAATGGCAGAAAGAAGCAAGGTGCTGGCGTGGTGTGTAATAGCAGCATTCATCCTGTGGCACGTGTGCTCCAAATGGCATGGGTAGCCTCCGCGTGTGGCAGGCAGCAGATGGGGAAGAGGGCAGGGAGCTGACAACGGAGCAGCAGATAAGGGCAGGGAGCAGAAAATGGAGCAGCAGATAGAACAGGGAGCCAAAAATGGAGCAGCAGATAGGGCAGAGAGCATACAATGGAGCAGCAGATAAGGGCCGGGAGCAGAAAACAGAGCAACAGATAGGGCAGGGAGCAGAAAACGCTTGGGGAAGTTGTGGGGCCAATTTGTGGTGCACCAGCCAAGAAGTTTGGCCCCTACTGGTCTATGAAATCCAACGTTTGGCCCCACAGAAATGAGGACGTTTAGTGGAGGTGGTCAGGAGGGCTTATCACAAGGGATCCTGGTTTTCTCTGGTAGAAAAAAATCCCCAATTTTTGGTTAAAGAAAAAAATAACCCCCAAGCCGCATGTTTCCAGGATTAAAATGAAACAACATTATATATCTGTAGCTATAAAATGGTGTTTCATTTTTAAATGAATATAATATATATATTCATAATATAATAGTGAATATAAAATGAAACACCATTTTATAGCTCTAGATATAGCTGTCTACACATACATCTCCTGACATACTCCCATTTCAGTGTGAATTTGGTGCCTGAAGAGGCTGGGGTTTACAATCCTTCTGTGCAAGGCAGGGCCTGAGGAGCAGAGCTGAGTACGGACTACGTATATATCTATATATTAGCGGTGTTTCACTTTAATCATGGGAGAAGGTGGATTTGGGGTTACTTTTTTTTAACCGAAAATTGGGGATTTTTCTCAGTCCGAGAAAACCAGGATCCCTGCTGATCACCCCCGGGTTCACATTTTCCTCGCTCTGCTCGGAGAAGGGTGGGCGCAGCTCCGAGCGCAGCTGTTCGGAGACCCCGGCCACTTGCTTCTCGGACTCTCAAAGCAATCGGATCTCGTTAATGAACTGTCTGCATGAAAACAGCTGAAAAATGGAAAGAAATTGTTGTAAAAAAGGGTTTGTTTTTCCTTCCCTTCCTTGTTTTCCACTTGGCTTTACGGATGAGCTCTCCTGTGAGCTACAGAGGTCTCAGTATCTTTATTTTATAGATAAGGCGCAAGGAGATTAAATGACTTGCCTTAAGGCCCCGACGCAAGAGCCAGGATGAGATTGTGGATGCTTATCCTCTGTCAGTACTCACCTCTCCTGCTCAGATCCTGCCCGGCGCAGAATTATGGTAGATCCCAGCCTCCTTGGGCACCAAACTCCCGTTGAAATCCACGTGCGAGTGAGGTCCCTTGCAGGACCTGGGCCCAAGTGACTGAGGCCTCTTTGAACGGGGGCCTTCGGCTTCTGTGGTGCTCAAGCACCCTTGAAATGTTTCCCTTTGGGTGCAGAAAGTGCTGGTGCTCATGGGGAAATGTGCTGCTGGTGATCACCAGGGTTTTCTCCGATTTAAAAAAATCTCCAATTTTTTGTTTTAAAAAAAGGAACCCCAAATCAGGGATGTAGTTTGTAGCTGTGTTGATCTAAGGACATAGGCAGACAAGGTTTTGTGGGTAAACAGAGAAAAAGATAAAAAATAGGTCAAAAGATATTGGATTTACCCAAAAAACCATGTCTGCCCAGCCCCCAAAATATGTTTCTGTGATTAAAATGAAACGCCACGAATTATCTAGATCTAGATCGCTATATAGATATATCTCTAGTTGTGTGTACGTAGATTAATGGGGGAGCGGGTGTATATGATTAAAATGAAACGCCACTATACACACATACATATATGTATATGTGTGTGTATATGTGTGCATGTATGTGTGTGTATGTGTCTATATATGTGTGTGTGCATGTATGTGTATGAGTGTGCCTATATGTGTGTGCGTGTGTGCATGTATATGTGGATGTATGTGTGCATGTGTGTGCATGTGTGTATGGAACAGAAGTGCAAGGCTGCAGACCCCTTGAAAAGGGCCCGGTCCCATGAAAATCCGAACCCTCATTGCACGAGGGAACGTGCTCCAAAACAGAGTGCCTGCTGTAACCTGCGTGACTGCAGCAAAACCATACCTGGTGTCTGCAAAATGCTTTGCAAGCCCCAGGTGACCGGGACAGTAGAAGATTAGTAGAAAGTAGATTTGCTGAAAATCATACTTTCCCTGTGCGCTGTGTGCTACACAGGCCACGCGGCAGGGACCGGCGGTGCGCTGTATCCTTGTCAGATACAGGCCGAAGAGTCGCATCCATTGCCTGGTTTAATCCAGGCTCTTCCAAGCAGTGACAGGATGTCTCTTTATACAGAGAGAGGCAGCTAGCCAGCCAGGCTCACAAAGACCAGGTGCCTGACTCAATTAATAGACCTGCTGCTGCAACACATTCAGGCATTCATTAAATCCTCAGTCGCTCCAGATCAGCTGGGGGAAGCTTTCATGTGACTGCTATTTTCAGCCCCCGCGTAGCTCAGGGGTGATTGACTGGCCTTGCCTTCCCCGTGGGGACACCTGCGAAGAGCAGCTGTTCGGGAGCACGGAGCAGCCCCGCCACCGAACGCGCAGGGGGAGGATGCGCTTGCGTGCGCCGTAGACGCAGAATCACCTGCAGAGCTGGGCCCCGCGCCAGCCAGCAGCACATACGTATCCCGGCTCTCGTGGCCTGCCCCGCCAGTCAGTCGGGGCGTTACATCCTCTGCGTGTACCTCCACGTCCGGCTCTAACTCCCCTCCCGCACGGAGGCAGCCCCTGCCTGTGCCGAGACTCTTTCCTGCCCTGCCTTCTCTCCCGCGGGGCAGAAGGCGAGGTGTGCTGAGCTGTGCCTATCCTATGCCCCCTTTCCATGCTGCATCCACTGAACAGGCTGTATGCCTGCCTTCTTCCAGCAGCTCGCAGCCCCGTCTGCTCCAGCTGCTGTCCGCACATCTGTTTTCCTGGTCTCCCTGCCCGTGGGCTTGCCCCAGCACGAGAAGGACTGAGCTCCTCTTCCCCACCCAGCCCGTCTTTTTTGGCATCGGCCACCCTGCCGTTTTCCTAGCCCGCGGCCTCGGGGACTTCTGGGTGTCATTTATTAACCCTTTCTCTCTGCCACACCAATACTGCTGGTTTTAACTTCTCTCACTTATCCGGGGCTCGGCCATCTCACTGCTCAGGGCGTGCATTGCTTCCTCGCGGGCCTCCCCGCAGCTCTGATTTACACCAGGCTCCAGCTACTTTCAGGCCCTCCGGAGGTTTTCTAGCCAGTAAAGCACTGGAACAGGCTACCCTTCACAGAGGGGTTGGGGAATATGTATCCGCAGAGGTATCCTAAGACCTGGAAAGACAAAGCCTTGGCTGGGGCAATGTAGTCGGGGCTGGTCCTGCTTTGAGCCGGAGGTTGGACTAGACGTGACCTCCTGAGGTCCTAAGTTGCAGCAAGGGAAGTTGAGGTTGGGTCTTAGGAAAAACTTTCTCATGAGGAGGGTGGAAGAAGAAGCACTGGAGCAGGTTACCCCGAGAGGTGGTGGCATCTCCATCCTTGGAGGTTTTGAAGACCCAGGTAGACAAAGCCTTGGCTGGGGTGATGTGGTTGGGGCTGGTCCTGCTTGGAGCAGGGGGTGGACTGGATGCGACCTCCTGAGCTCCCTGCCAGCTATCCTTGTCCATGATTTTCATATCTCTGCTGCTTGAATGCTCTTCAAGGCAGCGTTCTGCGACGTAGCTTCTTTTACTCCGGTCTCCCATAGCCACGATGTGCCTTGTCAGGTCTGTCTGTCCCGTCTGCCTCTGTGCCTCCTCTGAAAATCCTATTGCAAGGGAACAAGTCACAGCCCCTGTCTGCTTCCTAGAAACTTTCCACCCTCCATATCCAACATCCTAGTTTCTAGGGGCTGCCTAGTCTTTAAGGTGATGATTAATGCTTTCGGAGGGGTCTGCATCCAAAGGTTAATGATAATTATTTGCAGCCTGTTACTGTGGATGTTAATATGGTCATTGCACTGGCAAAAGTCCAGAGGAGGGTGATTGTGTGGCTACAGGGTAGGGGATAGGACTACGAGCCAGGACTCCTGAGTTTCATTCCCATGTCATATTCTCCCTGCATAACTGGGCCAAGTCACCTAATCTGGCTTTTCTAAAGGAATAGATTTGGACCTGTTACAATCTCCTGCTTGGTCTGAATTTGCTGTTGCTTCCCCAGTCAGTAAAAAGAAATAAAAATGCTTCCACCCCCTCTCCCTCCCCTGTTTGCAATGCTCCGTAAGCGCCTGTGATGAAAAGTTTGGGAGAAAGACAAAGTGCAATCATGATACTGAATGGTTATTTAATTGCCAATAATAAAACTTGTATACATCATTAGTCAGGGCTGCCTCATCCTCTTTTAAAGTGTGCCCATTTCAAATAAAGTCTGGGAAGCGGTTTGAGATGATCCAGCAGTGGGTCGATGCTGTTCAGCGTATGTGGGGGGAGCAGGTTCAGTCATTCAGCGGCGCTTTGTAAGTCGCTAATCATTTGATTTACAAGTCTGGCACTCTGGACGGTTCGTGCCCCGGAGCACTAAAACGTTTCCCCAGAAGACGTTGCAGCAGAGCGATTTGTCCGTGCTTGTCTGAAATGCTGCTCTTGTGACCCCCACTCTCCCCGCTCCAGTATCCCACTTCTGTCTTTCCCTGAGCACATTTGTGCTGCTTTCTGGCTAAGAAGCAATGCAGACTAGAAGTTTAGGTTGGGATTTTGTGCCGTCGTTAGTCCTGTCTGAGGCTATGGGCCAGCCACATCTTCGCTTTAGTGCCTCCCGTTCCTCTCCTAGCTTTTGTTCTTTCTGTCGCTATTGGGTATGTCCACACATTCAATTAATGTGCTTTAGGTAGTGCGCATTAAATCTAGTACCTCCATTGTGAAATACTAGAAAAATGGGGCATTTTTACACACGCATGCGCCGCAGCGCTGGGTGCTTTGTAAAGCGCCCGGTGCTGAGATGTGTGCACTTGTATAAGCAGCAAAATGCAGCTCAGCACGCAGAAAACGGGGGTGGTCCGGTTTTGAACTAAAATGCATCAAAGGTGTTTCAGTTCAAACGTGCACTGCTGCCGTTTGCTCCACGCTGACACGCATTTCGCTGCTTACAGGCGACGCAGCGCGGCGCACGGCAGCTCGTGTGCAGAGCAGACCTGATTATTTGAGTCTGCTCTGACATGCTGGCTCTCCAGCACTTCGCAGCACTAAAAAGCACGTGTATAAACGCACTAGCCTGTTTTAATGTGCATTAGCTAAAAAGCACAGGGTTTTTGTGATGCTTTCGTGTGCATTAAAATAGGCCAATGCACATTAAAGCGCATGTGTAGATGCACCCGATGCGTTGTTTGTTCTTGCGAGGCGGGGGCTGTCTCTTGCTACACGTTGGTAAAGCACGTAGCACAATGGACCCACAACTTCAGTGGGGCACTGTTCTCCAGTAAGTAACACAATTACCCTCCTCCGCCTGCAAAACTTAGTGTTTATTGCTTGTCCTCGCAACCTGCTCAGTCGCAGATGACTGGTTCAGTGGGGACGGACAGTATGCGGTCTACCCACAGCGCAGCACTTCTGCAAGTCTTTGGGAGATTGAAGGTATTAAATAGGCATATCTATGGTACGCATCTTGCGTGGTGGAGTTCGAGAGACGGGATGTTCTTTGGCACCAAATGCTTTGATTCGTCAGCAACACTTAGACTTTCAGCAGTTAATAGCTATGTTTCCTTTTCCTTCCCGCCCCTTCGTCGTCTTGGGAAGCTTGTTGGTTGCGTGCTAATTCTTGGGATTAAAGTGACACAAGAGCGGGGGAGCGGTTTTTATAGCTCAGTTGTAAAGACTTGATTTGTGTGCCGGCTGTCACTGAACCAGGTCCTACACTGCTGTCGACTGATACCGCTCGTTGGAAATCGGAGAAGCCATGCCAGTTCGCATCAGTTGCAGGCTGTGATCGTATGAGTACGTGGTTAGACTTTCCCCGACCTCTCATTGATTCCTTTACTCATTGGACTGGTGTACCGGTTACGCCGAGCCATGTACACCTTTTTCACGAGACTTAGGATCAGCCTTTCATTTGGAGAACTGAGAATAAACCTACCGTGTTTTGAGAGCTTCAGGGCTAATCAGGAGAGAGACCGGGTCTGCGGCTTGACTCCGGAAAGGGCTCTGTTTCACGTGACGAGAGCAACGGGATGCATGTGGCCAAGGGCAGAGCCTGCATCGTGTACGGTTCCCAGGTGTGCCCTAGATTGTGTGCTACGGATGGTGAATAGACCCTAGCTACTCTGAAGCTATAAATGTGCAGAAAATGATGTGCTATAGATGGTGAACGTGCAGATGTGGAGACACGAAGACGTGCCCCCGAGTTACCGGCAAGCACCCTACAATCCATACTGCTTCCGTGCCGTCTGAGAAAGGGCTCTTCGACTGAGCTGACCCCGAGGAACAGCCTCGCTGAGATCTGGGTTGCAAGTGGATGGCCATGCACAGCAGAACGCAACGATGTCTTTCATTTTCATCAAAAAGCTCGACAAAGTCTGCGTTTATATTTGACTCTCTTTAGTCCGCTGTTGAGATTATTATTGGTCCGGCACATTTTTTGAGCAAATACGAGGTTTCAGAAAGCCTACTGATAAGATCATTCTTGCCCTCGGTGGAATCATTAATTCAATACACTGAAATACCATTTTAATTAGTTTGTACGATGCTCCCAAGAGCTATGGAATAATGCTGTTTATTGTATGAATCTGTAGTGCACCGCGTATAATGCTATCTTTTATCTCTGTCCACTGTGCTGTGTCACTGGCAAATATTAGTGCATCCTGTCTCACGCCTGTGTTCTGTAGGGAACGTGCCAATAGTCTTCAGTGAAAGACTCGACATTACATTAAAACAATGTTGTAGTTATTACTGAACTGGCAGAAAAATCAGACCGAAGGGTTACTTTTAATTGCTTGTATTGTGGCCAGGTATTACAAAGCCATTAAAACAGAGTAATATCATTTGTTCTTGGGCCCTGCAATACTGAGAGCTAAAGGAATGGGCTGAAGCTTTTTTCCTTTTCCTGTGAGCGCTGTCATTAGTGTCGTTAGACGTGGCGCTGCCTGGAGGTCTCCGCAGAGATCAGAGCCTCGTTGGGCTTGCTGCAAACACGGCAGTGGAGAAACCGGTTATGAACCCGCTCCAAATAGAGTTCACGCGCGGCACTGGTAGGCACGGCGTATTCCCAGTATGCCAAAGACAGACTTTAGACAGAGACCACCCAAGTCATCTAGCTGTCGCAGTCTTTGCCATTAGTTAACACAGTCTTTCCCAGGGTACTCTCTTATCACCTGCCTTCCATCCAGAAACCAGAAACTGTCTCTACCCAGGGCTCTTTGGCTGGGGGATGCATGTTGCCTTAATGTCCCTTAATGCCACTTGTCAGCATGAAGTGATTCCTCCCCTCATTCTTCTAACGGGAAAGGCCCTAATGACTGGACAGTCTTGACTTGGTGGGGGGAAAGATGGCCAACTGGGTTTAGACTTTATTGCGCAAGAAGGACTTTTAAAGCATTGGGAAATCCCGCCTCGTGCAAACAGACATGCAGTTGAAGCACACGAAAGGGCCAAAAACGTGGCGTGTCCATACTCCCGAGTGCACTAGCCTGTGGCTTAGGGGAGAGGTTCAAACCCCTGCTCTGCTCTGACTTCCCGGGTGGTCTCTCTCTCTCTCTCTGCCCCTGTTCCACCGGTAATAGCCCTTCCCAACTTCCCACAGTTGTCACGAGGAGGATAAACCTGATCAAGATCTTAAGGCACCATGGCTACAGGGGCTGTACTGATGCGTACGATGAGGAGATGAACTCAAAAGGGGATGTTTCAATGGGCTTGAACAAAGTATGTGGGAGCCTTGTTGACTTCTAAGCTGCTTTCACCCAACCTAGGAGGACTCTGAAATCAATACTGTGCCTTTGAAATATCTTCAAAGCAAAGAGGGGTTGGTAAAGTTGCTCCACTTTTCTGTCTGCTGATCCAAATAGTTTGGAATATAACAAAACCTTAATGGGTGGCTGACTATGCCAGCTTCTTTATCATAGAATATAATTTGCAAACCATAACGAGGCTGTTTGTGACTAAGGAAATATGGTCAGTCAGATCATGGAGTAGAAGTTCCAACAAAAAAGAAGAAGAAGAAGAAGAAGAGTTTCTAAACAACGTTGTCCCCAGGAGATCGTGGGGATGAGACTTCAGGAAACAAGAGACAATGGTGATGTAGGAGCTACGCAAGGAGTGTCTGAAGAGGTCAGGATTTACAAAACGATGAACTTCAGTTGTCCAAGGGAAGGCTGACCCAGAGATGGTTGCGTCATCCCAGTGACACATCCAGCGTGGGACGTACTTGCATCAGAACAAATGGATTGGCCCAGATCCCCAAAACCACTCTCATCCCGGGTCCCAGTGGGAACTGAATTGAGTAAGAAGTGATTTCAGGACCTTGGTGTCTGGGATGAGTTGCATCGGCCTCTGACTTCACCGGCTACGGCTTTTTCAACGGCTCTGTCTCACACCCTCCGTTGAACACGCTGCTTTGTTTGAATGATAAGCACCTCGGGGAATCGAATATTTTAAACTCCGCGGACCTCTGGCCCCCATCTATGCCATGGTCCAGTGACTTCAGCGATAGCATCTGAACAACAGTCCTATTGTCGTGCAAATAAGGGAGTTTAAAAAAAATCAGAAGAGAAATATAGAAATAAGGAAGAGATGAGCACCATGGACAACCCGTGAATGGCTAGAGAGAGAAAATGGATCAGATCTGTTTGATCAGTGGAGCCCTCATTCTGCTTTACTCCAAAGGTGCCCTGGCCCCGTCCCCGATGCTGCTCTCGAACAAGCTGGAGACCGAGCGTGCCGCGAGTGTGCCCTTGCAGTAGTTTCACTGCCTCACTGAATATAATATGCAAACCTCTTTGTGGTTTGCAAATTATATTCAACACCGTTGCTGAGGTGGGCACGTGCGTGTGTGGAGCAGAACGCGCTTGAGAACAGATCTCCCAAGACCACTGTAGGAGCATTAGAGACGCGTGGGTCTAAAAGCAGGGACTGAGCTCCAGAAATGATTTGATAATCTATGGGAAGCCAGCACAGGCAGCTCGTGGTACCCACGGAGGGGGCTGAGGAAGGTGTGTTTCGGGTTATCTGTACCAGCCGGAGTCGCCTGAGCGTTGTAGGTCTCCTGCCGCGGCGTACTGCATCGCTGCATCCTGGCTAACGAGCAGCGAAGGCATGAGCCCGTGCACAGCACGTATTCGCAGTTACGTACTGCTCTCCACATTGCATGCTGAGCAGTATGAACCGTACAGGAAATATGCATATGATCAACCCAGTGTAGCATTATAGGCTCCTTAGCCTAAATGTGCAACATTGCTCTGAGAGCTTTTCGCAAACCCTTCCAGCGCATCCCACATTTGCGACTCATTTTAGTCAATCAGATGACAAGATTTATTCACAAGCCCCAAACCTTTAATACCCACAATATGCCTTACATTAAAACCCAAATGTATATTGCTTGTTTTTTATCTTCCCTCAACCCCGGACAGATGTTTTGCTTTTTGTCTACCAGCGTGGAAAGGATAAGCGTGCCCAATGAAAGCGCACCGGGGGGGAGCAATTTCTGAAGCACACGGAGACTTGCAGAGAGTCGATGTGGAAGACGTGTACGTCCAGAGCTGGTCCTTGGAGGGGCAAGGGCATGCTCTCGATCACCGGAGCCAGTCTTTTTTGGCGGTTGCGCCCCAAATTAGCTCCGCACCCTTCCCGAGTGCCACTCCGATGTCCTTCCCCTGCTTGATCTGCCGCTCTGCTTTCTGCTCCCTGCACTGCCTGTCCCCTCCGTCATCGGCAGCATGCCACACGTAGAGGCTGCCTGTGCCACTCGTGTCGCACGTGTCTCTGGCTGGCCACCCTGCTTTGAATTATATCTGCGTACGTGAGAGCAAGAGAGAGAAACGCATCTGTGCGCTCCAGTCTGTTCAGTTGTAAGTGGCCTGCGGGAGGGTCTCCATCCTGTCTCTTCAGGACAGTTTCATAGAGTTCCCTTTTGAAGGTCAGCAGATCCCCTTTACATGCCCGAAGAGAGAGTTTATCTCCAAATGCCCCTGGAGAGGCAGGTGAATCCTCTTTTGCAACCTGCCCTGTGATTGTAACGTTTTGCAAATTGCCCCGAGCTTTTAACTTTTGTTGTTGGGTTTTTGCTTTATTTTATAAGGCGCGCACTACAAGTTTTATTCGTGACATATTCTGGGAAGAGACAAAGACTGAGGCCCTTCTTTATTTCTATTCAATACCTTTCATCTGTTCAGACGTCACCTGAGCTGGCCTTTCTGGAAGCACCCGCAGTTTATTGCCTATTTGCAAAATAATTAGGGTTATTAGCCTTTAAGTATACTGTATAAATTCACGTTGGAATTTAACCTAATTTTGCTAATATGGAACAGCAAAGAGATTTGGTTACATAACATAGCCCGTTACCAACTGGAGAGAGAGGGGGGAGCGCTGAACAGCTCTTTTTCCAGTAGGATGACTGCTTGCTAATTAAGTTTATTAAGTAATATGAAAAGCATATGGAAGGGGAAATGCCATTGGGTCATCATGAAGTGATTAGGTTTGTTAGAAAGTGAAGCGCACAGGCAGTGATTTCTCATAACCAGTGTTGAAAACATAATATTCACCCTAACTTATCTGTGCATCTATCTGCTGTATGGTCCTTCAGCCAGCTCCCTTCGCTTGGCTTTCTCCTTCAAAGCATTTTTTCCTTAATTGTAGGCATTCTCTTTCTGCCGGATGAAAAGCAATCCTGATTCTTCTCCTTGTTTAGTTGGGGTAGTTTTTCAGCATTTGCTCCGGTGCAGCGGCCCAGCATGGGCTGCATTATCTTTTGCAAATCTTTCCTCTCCAATTTTGCTGCTTGAGCAAATCTGCCTGGTTCCCACTTAATCCCCCTAATGTGCCTGCCTAATCTAGATAGCACTTTTTCTTTTAATCCACTTCCTCTCCTCTGCACAATCATCTCTGTTTCCAGACCGAGACTCGGTCCTGCTTAAACGTGCATCGAGCTCGACGTGTGCGACCGGTTGCACCGACATGCGTTTCAATGCGTGTCTCAACCCACTGCCTTCCCGTGTCGATGTGTGGCCCCGTGGGCTGTGATCCCAGAAACTAGCCTGGGTGCAGGACTGCCGTGGCCCCACGTGGCTCGTGCAAACTGATTATAACTGCGTGCTGGCGACCTACGTCTTTATCACTAGCCCGTCACCGCTGCCTCGTAGCACCATGGAGTAAACTGCAGGAAAAGTCACATTACTGAGCCCCCAGTCTGGACTGAGTTCACACTTCGGGTAGACAAGGCTTCGGAGTTATCTGTTGCCTTTGTCTCGTACGTGCGTGCGACGGCGTGCCGTAACCTGGGCCGAACACAATAAAATGTCAACGCCCAAGACGTCACCCTCTGACTCCGCTGCAATACAGTACAACCACCCCGGGCCATTCCCAAATCGGTAGGCAATGCTCTCAAACACTCAAAGGCCTTTCTTGGGGTTACAAAAATTGCACATAATTTCCATAGTCCCTAGAGATCTGCTCTACCCTGGGCTTGTGGCTTTAGCCAATACCAAGTCTGCTCAACAACAGCAAAAAAAAAAAAAAGATAGCACCTAATTAGCTTGGTCCTTGTAAGCCCTTGTTATTAGTGTATTAACGAGCTGTTTCCATGAGGCATATTTAAGAGGGAATGAATTTATGCCAAAGGGGCAACTGCAGGCTGATGCTTGCCGCGTTGAGACTGACGGCATATTATTCAATTAAGCTGGAGCAGCTACTAAATGCTTCTACGCTTACAGGATATTAAAACATGCTCATATTATTGGAACCACAGTCCCTTCCAGTTTCTGACCTCACCCCACCCTGACAGATGGGTTTTGTATTTTTTTTTTTTTCCCATCATTTAATCACCTTCCATGTGATGGCAGCTTTGAAATGCAGGTTATCAGCAGCAAGCCACGGCAACAGAAGAGGACCGGGATTTTTGCATGGCTCCCTGATGCTGATTGCTTGCTGTGTTGCAGAGCAAGGGAGAGAAATCAGGGCTTTGAAGCCTGGGGTAGCACACGCGCTCCTGGAAATAGCTGCACAGCCACCGTGCCTGGGTGTCACGTGAATGCAGGTACGGACACCTTGCGCGGCGTTGTACCTGATAAGACACCAAGACGTAACAGCTGGCCAGGCAAGAGTTTTGACGGCGCAGCCGGTACCCAGACACTTCCCCAGGCTCGCTCGCTGCGGTGATGACTATATTGCCTCTGATCTGTTTGGAAATGAGCTTTAGCCTGCGAGAAGATCGGTTGCTAGTCGTGCTTCCTATCTGCCACTTTCCAAAGTTGCTTTGCATTTCTCCAGCCTCGCGCCCCTGTCAGCAGTGTTGTTTCTTCTGGCATTTCCCCGCTCTCAACGCACCCTAGTAGCGC
Organism: Caiman crocodilus; assembly: GCA_030014935.1. NCBI lineage: Eukaryota > Metazoa > Chordata > Crocodylia > Alligatoridae > Caiman > Caiman crocodilus. Next base: position 2,927,237 of record JAGPOW010002791.1, on the reverse strand, counting down.
GCAGACGTCCCAAAGACATACCTGCCCTACCCCTGCTTATCTCCGAAGGCAGGCGGGGGCTCTGTTTTGGGGAAACAGCAAAGCCTGTTGCGTGCCAGAAGTTAAGCACCAGCTTACAAGCGTTTCTGAATAGAGAGAGATTGAAGCAAATGCTTCCCTTAAAAGTGCGTGTTTAAGTCTCATCGACATTAAGCGCTCCCCTGAGTCGGGGCCTGGAGGCTAAGGAGCCACAGGCCCCTTTGTCTCACCTCTAGCGCAGCCTACCTGGCTTTTCCTATCTCACTGGTCACTTCTGTTCCAGGAATATCGCGTTTCTGGAGCCCTGACAGTGCAAGATCTGGTTTTCTGTTGAAAAGTAAAGGAGAAAGACGGGGCATAAACTCCAGCCCCGATGATGAGAATATAACATGACCCAGAATGTTACCAGACAGACTATTTACTCCAAAGATTCACCCTTTACCATGGAAACTAGCAGCTGAAGGCACATGCTGTACAGAGGAAAGTGCCCTGCTAAAATCATTCACGTCGCCTACAAGGTCCAGTTACAGGCCCTTGTTACAGCGCCGCATGCACCAGCCGGGTGGGAAGCCGTCCAGCAGCTCCTCTGCACTATACATCTTTCCATAGGAAACTTCTCTCCGGGGCCCAGGCTTCTCTGAGTTTACGGTTGCACAATTTGCAGGGGCTGCTCCTCCAGTGAAGGGAAGGGAATGTAATTCCTAAGCAGCTCCAACGCAAAGCCCCAGTCATAACCAGCAAGGCCAGGACCTGGCTCTTTGACAGGCTGCCTCTCCGTCCATGACCCACTGAGATGGCTGTGCTCCACTTGGAAGATGCTGCTGATAGAAGCCAGCATGAGCTTCTCCGGAGCTGGAGGGGCAGAAGGGGGAACGCCTGCAGCCGCGGAAAGTCTTACGAGCGCGAGAGCGTGATGAGCCAAAGGACTTGACCGTCTTTGGAAGGCAACGCTAAAGCCGTCCACCATTGCCGGCGAGCCAGCACCAAACGGGGCTTGAATAAAAGTGAAGTAGAACAAAAGGTGGAGACAGGAGAGAGAAGAAAGAGCCACGCTGCGTGAGTCACGGACTCTCTCGCTTGGTGGATCCAACCCATCGGCGCACAGCCCTGAGCTCCTTCCTTTACCCTGCATGAATTGCCCCCTTTTGCTGCTTAATGCCTAGTAGGAGCGGCTCACGTGGGGGACGTGCAGCAATGCATATCATCTCGTCGCTCCACGGGCAAGCCGTAGGCTCCAAGCTCAATGCCTTTGTCTGCAAGGACTTGTTATTACTGCAGCGAGTGTGCTGCTATTCCCGAAAGTCGGTCTCAGCACAGAAAAAAAGGCCACGTTTTCTTCCCTCCTTAAACATGAGGAAGTCCTGCATCCCTTCATCTTCACTTCCTCACGCCTATTAGTCATGTATATACCTCCTGAGTGCCACGCCAGGACGCACTGCGGTGAGGCGTGCTGTGCCATGCTCCTCCAAGAGATCACGCGCGCGTGTATTGGGGGCATGCTCCGCAGCACGCTAGGGCCAGGTGCAGGCGTGATCCTGTCACTGGTAGGAGTGATTGGAAACCAGTCTACACCCATAACAGAACAAGAGCTCAGCGCATACAGACTGGTTTAAAAACGGTGGACCCTGGTCTAAGATTTGCACACCCGCCCCGGCCACCACCGCCGGACGAATGTGTGCACTGTTTGCTACTGAACTAAACTACGCTGCTTACAGGAAACCACGTGACTTCAATGGATTCAGCCTCGGGCTCTTTGAATGTCTGTACCTAGCGTAAAACGGCTAACTTATCCCGGTTTGAGGAGGGAGTGCATGCAGATTGGACGTGGTGCCCGTGCCAGCAACGTTTCTGGGGGGCAAGGCAAGGCAAGGCAAGGCAGGGTAGGCGCGCTCGGTGTGTGGCTCTTCCAAAGCAACAATCCCGGGGGCGGGGAGGTGTTGTGGCAGGTAGTGGTGACTCTGCAATGCTCCCGAAGCTGATATTTCAATACTGTCTGTGGTTAGGGAAGCAGGTAGCAAATATCTGAGTGCTGGCGTTTCTCCACTCCAACCGCGCTTATGATTAATAGGCTTATAAAGAGGTGCTCCCCTGCCCCCGCCCGCGATGACCAAAATTTAACTTTCAGACACATCTGTTGGCCTCCGTTCGCGAATCAGTATTTCCTTTTGAGAGCTGCCGTGAATAGCCAAGGAAAGTTGTCAGGAAATTTGGAACATCAGAGCATGAATGCTGGCTTCTCGTGGGTACGGGAGAGACTTGAGTCCCGGTCGTATCCTTTGCACATTCGTGGGCACAGTCGAAGACCGAGGGAAGGAGAAGGAAATCTAGCTATAAGATATTCCATGAAGACAAAATGTGTAAAGTCTAGGGATGCCATGCAACAGCTTTAGCTTTTGAGTGAGCATTTTATATCAAATAATAGATGTCCGTGGGTCTTCTTACTTTTTAAGCTTAAAAACACCCAAAACGATTTGGCTAGGTTGAAAGTACTGCTTTTCATGTAGTTAAACAGTGGGAGTGTACCTATTTTTCGTGAACTACGGCATTTTAATAAGATGATTTCTGCATAGCTATTAGATTATATACTAGTGCGTAAAGAAGGGCATTTTATACAGGCTTCTGGCTAGAATTTCCTGGCATCAAGAAACCACCCTATATTCTGTCATCTGGATTTTGTTCATTGTATAAAGAAAATCTTTTCATCTGTATCAGTCTTCCAATAAAAGAACAGGGTTTTTCTTTTTGGTGCTATAGCCGTCATTGGCTCCGTCAGCTGGCAAGCCAGAAAGAGAGCTGAAGAAATGTTCATTTTAACTGGAGCTGGTTGGGAATTTTCTGGCAAATTGCTTTTGTTGGAAAACACGGGTAGCAATCACCCAGGGGTTAGGGACGCGCGCGTGGGATGCGAGAGACCCAAGATTGTCTCTTCTGAGCCCTGGGCTGGTGCCGGTCTGCAGCTGGAAGAGCTCCTCTTCCTCTCCCGCTAGAGTTATCCTTAAAAAATAAAACCACCCGCTCCGAAAGCTCCTGGGTTCACCCTGATGCGGGAGGAGAGCATTTCTGAAACCTTGAAAACGTCTTTGGGATGGAAAAATGGTTTCCTGACCAGCTCTCGTTATAGCTTTATGTGCTGGTCTCCGAAAAGATGTCACACAATCCACCTCGTCCAACTTTCGACCAGACGTTATTAAAATGGAGGAGTGAAGGCGTGCCAGCACAGTAAGAAGCATCCAGCAGAGAAGACGATGCTCCAGCCAACATTCCTTGGAATTGATTTTCAACTCACCGTCACGGTGCGGTTTAAAAGCTGACAAGGTGACGTCTCCGTCCCCGGGCCAGGTACACGCGTGTGCGGCATCTCGGGCGGCAGAAAGACCAAAGCCAGGGGGCCGCACTGCAACGCTTTTGCTGCGTTAGTTGGATCTTCGAAGGACAAACTAGATTGTGGTCAAGATGACTACGTGGTTGCTATCGGCCCAAAGCGTAGGATGTCTAAGAAAAAGCAAATAAAATTGGAATACAACAAAACAGGGAATAAAACCATTCCCGTCGCAGTGTACGTGTCATTCAAGTAGCGTTTCGAAAACTTTACGTAGCTTTAGGAACGTGAATCTCTCAGTCCTTGTTTGTCTGCTTTTCGTCACTCAAAATGCAAGACTTTTTTCATTTTTAAAACGGTTTGAATTTGGAACAATACATTAGAGAGGTTAATAAGAACACTTTTGAAATGTGTGCTGTTCCTTTTTGGCACCGAATGTGGTACTGCGATATCCAGGGGGCTTGGGGATGCTCTCATTTTGCCCCTAAAACAACTTTGGGAATGCATGCCACTGGGTTTTATTTCCCTTGCAGTCTTTCCCAGGTACAAAATTTGGAGAAGCCTCAAAAAGTAAAATAGCTCAAAAAAGGAATATGAAAAGAAAGATAAACCAAAGGAAAAAAAAAATCTTGATGTCATCTTTTCTATCACAGTCAGTAGTAAAAGGTGGGGGGGAAAATTGTGGTGGGGAGAAAGGGTAAAAAGAAATATTCACGTGTTCAGTTCTCATTAAAAAAAAAATACCCTCTGGAATTTGTAAACATTTTTAACTTTAAAAAAGGGTATTTTTATCCTTCCAGAGGAGTTTCAAATGAAAAATTTCAACCCAATTCAACTGCAAACAGAAACAGCAACTATTAAGTGTATTTTTACAAGGAAGAAAAAATAAATTGCTTAAGATAAATGGTGAAAAAAATAATAGCAATGCTTGAATCCTTCCATTATAATACCAGGAAGGTGCTTTTGAGGGGCCAGGGCTAAACTGGACGTTTAGCCCTCCAGACCTGTCGGGGATTGGATCACAGTGTTGTGATTCAGGCCTGTTTGAGGCAATTAGGAGAGCGTGTGAAATCCCACCCGTGCAAACAGACATGAAGTTGCACCGCATAAAAGGGCAAAAAATGTGGCGTGTCCATACGCCCTTAATGCCTAAAGCAGGCGAAGCACACCAGGTCCGGGGGTTCGGTTTTTTTAATCTACAGTTAAGGTGGCTTCTTCCAAAACTCACAGCACTGTGCACTTGCTGAACTGCTTTATAACTGTGTCCGACCTGCTGAAACCTCAGCAGAAAGAAGCACCAGGGTGTTGCTTTGGGGTCTCCCATCCGAAAACTTTTAGGGCTCAGTCCTTGTTTGCTATGTAAACCCTGAGAGGATCCCGACATGAAACACACTGGTGAAGTTTAATCCCTCTTCTCTTTTCAAAGAAGAAAGGGCCCAAAACTCATTGTGATTCTGGGGGTGCTGGGTCTGATCAATGCACTTCTGGGACCACAAGTGCCCCTGGCTCTAATCCATTCAGTAGATACTAACTGGGAGAGAGGCGCTTAATTTTTAATCATTAGGTGAAAAGAGGTGTATGGCAGCCAACGTTTGGGGGAAGGTCGATCAAGTCCTCTTCATCATAACAAAACTTCTGGTAAGCCCTCCTGCTTTGTATCCCTGCCTGCCGCGGCTTGGCTTTCTAATTCACATAATGAATGCATACTTTGAAGAGGTAAGGAGCGTGCTAGCAGCTCCGTTTGCGAGCAAACACTCGTGACCCAGGTCTGAGAGCAGCTGGAGAGCTGAACTGGGCTATTAACACGAGAGAGAGAGAGAGAGAGAGAGTGATGTCAGGCTCGTAGAGGATGAATACCGGGCTCGTGGAAGTGTCGTCTCAGCAATGCTTCATTCTCCCGGGGAGAGCAGAGAGCTCTTCTCCTGGGGAGCTAGCACGCACATTCATTATTTTTTTGTCTCGGTAATTGCCTCCTTATGTGGCACCACTGTCGTTGCCTCTTCTTCTCCCTTTTCTGCTTCTCCAATTTATCCCTCCTATCTGAGATCAGCACTTTCACTGGTATTTAGTAACTCAGGCTGGTATTGTCTGCAGGTCCGCGAGCTGCCTAGCACACTGTCTCTGCCTTTCAATTTACGGGCTGAGTTCATCTCCACTGTAACTCAACGGCACTGCCGTTATGTCAGGAACAAATTTGGCCTTATCTTTCTAAATGGTGCAGGCATTGACATTGTGTCTTCGGTGCCTGCTGTCTTAATCATCAGACTAATAAATGGCTGGCCCCACTGCAGTGCAGGCCGTCCAGGGATCTCGAAAGGGCTGTGAAAGTATTAATGAAGCCCTGGAAAACTCATGGGAAGTAGTTAAGTGGTGTTTCATAGAAGGAGACGGCTGAGACGAAGAGGCTAAGTGCTTTCGCCCCCCAAGCCACGTGAAAAGTCACTGGTGAGGTCGGGGGGAGCCCGTGATTCTCGAGTGACCGGACCACACGCCGCTGTAGTCTTCTGGTAACACAAGTGTGAACGGTATGAGCTCAGCCAAGACTTACAAAGGCTGTTGGTGCGAAGGATTCCCACGGAGGCTTTGCCTCCACCCCGTTGCACACGGCGGACGGAAACGGTAGAGGTTTCCCCCGTGGGACCCTGCCTCGGGCTCTTTTTTCCTGCCGCTTCGCGGAGTTTTCAGACAACTGCTCTTTATTTTCTGTTGGATTTTTTTTTGTTTGTTCGTTTAATAGCAAAACTCTTCCCTCCTATCTCGTGGCCTCAGCTCCTGCTGCTTTGCACGCACGTCAGAGTCGTCAGTGGCTTTACCAGGCATTCTGGTCGCGGATGGTTTAAAAAGGACGTCAGAAAAGAGAGGTTTTTCCCAGCTTTCCTTTTTCTAGCCACATGACTGAATTGGGTGCTCGCAGGAAGGCGAAAAGCCCGGCCCGGAGCGATTCCCCCCAACCCACTGCATTTTCCATCGGTCCGTTAGCGTCTCTCGTGCTACAGGTCCCTTGCAGGTCCTAGAGGATTTCCACCTGTCTGTTATTTATCTGGAGAGCAAGTGCAGCAGGAATTAGTCTCTTTTTTCAGTCGTTTTAAGAATCCCGGGAATTCGTAACGGGATGAATGAGACTACCAGAAGGCTGCTTGGCTCCGCTCCTTAAACCGAGCCCCCGCCTTGCTCGCGCGTTGCTTTTCACCTGGCCCCGCAGTGTGCAAACTCACACGTTTGGTTGCCAGCTTTGGCCATGGAGAGCGTGAGTTTTCTACCTCTGCACTAGATTAAATATCATCAGCACGAACAAAAAGCAGGAGGGTTAGGCTCTTACTCACTCCCCCGTAAGAGCTCACCCTAGGAAAGCTTGCTGGCGCGTCTGCAGATCCGCTCTCAGCTGCTCCGGCAGGCCCCTCGCCATTGCTGTGGAGGCTCGTTATACCGCACGTGCAATTTCTGTTAAGCAGGACGCGTGCCAACCCATCTCAGCGGTCGCATCTATCAAGAAACCCGGCCCCTTCGCTCCGGCTCAGCCTCGGTGAAAACCGTACGTTGTGGTTACTGTGTAGGAAATGGAAGATCCTTTACAAGTGACACCGGCTCAGCTCTCGGGCACCTCGTAAATCAACCATCGGCCTGTGAAACCCGATTATGAGCGTGTTAAAAATGTCACGTGCCAGCAGCTCCGTTAGGCGGGGATCTGGGCTCTCGGTAGTTTTCTGCGGGGGAAGCCTTTGCTAACGCGGAGGCACTCTGTACAAGTTGCAGCGTGTTTTGGCCGTGGTTTAATTAGGACGTTGAACATGGGAAGTGCTAAGGGCCAGATCTGCTCTCGTTATGCCGATCTAGTTTTCAGGGAGTTAATCTGGACGGCGGCACAAATGACAGCAGAGTCCAGCTCCGTGCGTGATCCTTGGGCTTGTATTCCCACTTGCGTCCTGGGTGGACTTCTCTTGCGCTTGCCTTCGATGCAGACTGCTCTTTAACCTGACTTTGAATGAGCATCTAAAAGGACCGGCCAGGTTTTATTCAAATCTCGCTCTCTCCTCTTCCCCTCTCGCTAAAATTTAAAAAACCCATCAGGTTTCACATGGAAACAGATATTTCATGTCCAAGTTAAAAATACCCCTCCAAAAATTTTTAAAAAAGGGTTGTATCTAGGCCTTGACCCTGACCTCGTTCCTGACCCGGTGTAAATCCTAGGATTTCAAGGTCATAGATTCATCATTTTTATGGTCAGAACAGTTGCAGTCGTAACACAGACCATAAAAGCTCTCCCATTAGTTTCTGGATCAAGCCCATCGCGTCAGCTCGAGTTATAGCATATTTTAGAAGAACTTTGTGTCTTGGTTTAAAGACTCCAAAAATGAAGCAGCTGCCATGTCTCTTGATTAATGGCAGCGAGAGACCAGAATTTGGCCCCTTAAACGTTATTGGCACCTGCAGGTCAGTAGAAGTGCTGAAGTTTGGAAAGTCAGATGGTGCTAGTCTTGCATCTGGTTCATACACTAGCATTCCCCGGGAAGGATGGCTCGTAATCTGTTTCTGAGCAGCTGGATTTGGACCTGGAAACTGGTTTAAGGCTATCTTTTAGGATGCAAGATACCGGGATCTAGGCAGCAAAAACAATGCATCATATTGTTCTGATTATTAGTTATCCTTGCGTAGAAGTTAACTCCACATTTTCAGGTTTCGTGTTTGGAACAAGACCTTTTTCCTCTGAACAGAAGTCAGGAACTACAGAAAAAGGCTTTGACCTGCTAGTCTCGTAGGAGAGTCGAGTGACCGGGGTCAGGGCCCGAAGGGGATAAATGCACAAAACGTACTCAAATAAAACCTGCGCTGAACACAGGTTCAGTGTTTTCCTTGCATGCACAGAAAGACTGCAAGGACAAAAATCAAGATTGTTGAGGGGCTTATATAGGCTGGCCCTTGATATCAGCTGTGTACAATTATTATGGTGCTTTTGGAAGGAAGAAGTATGTAGATTTATTATCAGAACAATGCAGTGCTTCTGTTACTTCCTAGAAAGTAAGAAGAACACTTTTCCATCCCCAAAGTCCCCTCCTACGGCAAGTATTTACACAAGCGCACGGCAAGGCAGACGTACCTGAGGCACCACGTCACTCAGCTGACTCTTTTGAAAATGGGAGAGCTGGCAGTTTCATCATCTGACGTTTTTTGGAAGAATCAACCTGATGGAAATGAGTCAGAGATTGCAGTCAGAGACTGGAAAAATCTATTTGCATTTTTAGCATCATTTGCAGCCTGGGCCGCTTTCCTGCTTCGCTGTGATCTGTAGCGCTGCTGTGACATGGGTCCGGGGCAGGGGTGCATATAAAGACCCATGCAGAGAGCGAGCCCTGCCGTTGCTCCTCCCGGCCCTGGTGTCCTTGGTCACACCGGGTGCAGGAGCGGAGCAGGGAGGCTGCCCCTTTGGGCGCCGTACTGGTGGCACGTGGAGGATGCGAATGCAGCGGGGACGGGGCAAGGCGGACGGCCAGGAGTCCCAGAACCGAGCTGCTGCGCGGCTTGCGCGTGTGCTTCATCCAGAATAGAAATGTTCCTTCCCGAGGCCGTTTCAAAGGGATCAGGTTGGATATTACCCTGCTCTTTGAAGGGGGGTGGGGGGGTGGGATCTGATCAGACTTGTACGCACCTTGCTCTTGATCCCCAAAGATCAAATAAAGCTCGGCTCGTGCTCTCGTCCTACCCCAGCGGAGACGGTCCCAATTCCTGAAGCGCGGCCGCGTTTGGATAACCCCCCACGTGCCTTTTCCCAGCGTGACGCTCCTGCTGCAGAAACGCAGGCAAGTCCATTAAAAGGCAGCGGCTCAGGGGGGTTCTCCACTTACGCTGCTAATTATGTTTTGAAGCCCGTGACCCGGGCGAGCGTGTCAGCCTCCGGCCGGTTGCAGCGTCGTCGATGAGCTGGTTTCGGCGGATGCGGGGCTGCTCCTGCGTGCACCTGGAAGTCCCAGAGGCGCTCGGTGCTTGCTGGGGTTTGGCCCTGCAGACCGTCCACTTGCGGTTTGCCTGGCTCTGTACGTTTGCAGCTTTCCTTGCCAGGGGCGAGCTGGAACTTGCACTACGTCTGTTTTTCCTCTCCAGCTCGGGGAGGTGTTGTTGGTTTTGGGGGGGGGGGGGGGGTTGTTGTCTCTTTATTTTTTTTTTTTCAAAGTGCAATATACATATTTAAAAAATAAAATAAAATAATAAAAAATAAAATAATAAAAAAACCAGGCAGCGGGGCCAAAAATGTAAGCCCCC
>JAGPOW010002791.1:2859746-2911933 GCA_030014935.1 Caiman crocodilus | reverse complement strand
TTGCTCTTTTGCATTGGTTTTTTGTTTCAAAATTCACCTCTTTTTTTTTAACGTACACCTCACCCCGTTTTTTTTTTTTTTTTTGGACTAAAAAAAAAAGGTCGAAAGCAAAAGTAAAAAAAAAAAAAAAATGTTCTGGTTTTAATGAGACATTTGTTCAAACTGAAACCTTTTTATTTCACTTTCCAATTTGCTGATGTTGGGAAAGATGTCCTGTTGTAGCTTAACCCAACCTACTTTTTCTCTAATTTTAGTCTTGTTTCCAGCAAATCTCAAACTCTTCTGGATTAGTTTGGTTTGCCCATCCCCAGATCAAAGCTTTGGGACCAAATTGCTTTTAAAATCTCCAAAGAACCGTGCTTCGAGGCAGGGGGTGTTAAGTAAATTAAGAGACGCTAGCCATGCGGGGGGGAGAGGTAGCAACCACAGCTGAGTCACTCTCGTCCATCTGTGGAGAGATGGAGTTACCTGGATTGAAAGAAACTTAAAAATGCGTGAGCAATTGCCGTGTCTCTTGGGTCCAAGGATCACTCTTCCAGGTGCCAGAACCATGTGGGCCTCAGTTTCCACTGCAGTTGGGGATCAGAAAAAATCATAGCCCAGAAACCCAGTCCCAGAGCAGTTGGTCCACCGTGTCCCACCTAGGGAAAGGTGCAGAAGCTGCACGTGTCACTTAAAGGTTATATTTGAGGGCCTGGACATACGACCTAGTTACATGAGGGTAAAAAAAAAAAAAAAAAGAAGACAACACAAGCATCTAAATCTATAATGGTTTAATTTATTAGAATCAAATCTAAAGTTACGCCAGGAAAAAACAGCAGCAAAAATATGCCAGCAGGCGTATCTACACGTGCACTTACACCGGCTTAAATTTCCTGCGCAGTAAGCGGGAATAGGCCAGCATCTACACGTGCAGGCATCAAAGCGCATTAATGCTGTGTATGGACTGACTCGGGATTAAACTTAGTCTCGAGTCAGTCCACACACGCAGTATTACTGCACAGTAAAGCATCTACATATGTGTTAATGCGCAGTAACTAATCGAGCACAAATTTGATACCTGCATGATGCAGGTATCAAATTTATGCTCAAGTTGGTGCAAGCCAAGTCACCATATTTATGCTCAATTTAGTGTAAGTCGTCATATTTGCTGTGCAGTGTGGGAGTGCACGTGTAGACGCGTGCCCATACTGCACTACAATTTCAGTTACTGCGCAGTAAATGTGCACGTGCAAACGTGCCCAACGTAAGTGAAACTGGTGTTAGTCTTGTGTGTTCACAGTCATCCCATGGTCCCGCTGCTGGTCCTGCTACCACCTCGTGGTGAGGTTCTGGGACAGCACTCACTTGCACCCGCTACCCCGGATAACTGCTCATCCGTCTGCCCTGGATCCCAGTATCATTTCCGTTGATATATATAACCAAGTTAACCTACCCTGATCTGTGTGTCCAGAGCCTGTGGGTGACTAAAAGGAGCAAAACGTGCAGTTCACCCCCGCGCTGCGATACCCCCATGAATACAAGCTGGGCAATCAACCATCCTGACTTATTCGCTAAACAAGGCGTAACCACCCCGTGTCCGAGCACAATTAGCGTCCACCTCTGACGCTCCACTTGGGAGAAATATTACTTTTCCCTACTTGAGAGTGACACCGTCATTACGTCTCTCAGGATCATGTGCACGTGCAGGCAGGGTCTCATTCTGCAGACACTGATGTACAGGCTTAAAATGAAGCATCGACATAGTCCTGTCAAAATCAATGGGGGCCACACGCGCATGGAGTTAAATTTGGAGGATGAGGGTGACTGGCGTAGGAGACTGTGTTTATTTGAGGACAAAAGAGGGTGAAATGGTATTCTGTGAACGCTAGTCACTTTTATTGTTGCTACCAAGAGATAATTCACCCGCCTAGATCTGAACGGCGGCCCTCCCAAACTTAGCTCTGCTTGCCTTCGTGTGAAAGGCTCGGTTCGTTCTCTTCCGATATGCCCCTGGATAGTTACAGGAGCCAATACCGCATCATTTTGATGTTAAACTTGGCTCCTTCAGATATGACTGGAGAAGAGAGGAAGTGTCGCCCTTCTTCTGCTCCTCCAGTCTCTGGAAGAAAGGTGGGGGGCCAGGCCAGGGGTGAGATTAATTCATGCTATGGGTTTTGAATGTCATTTGTGCCTCTTGTTCAGCTGTGAGGATCACATTCCCAAACTGCACTCTTGCTGTACACTGGATGGGGGGGAAGAAGACAAAAAAATGTAATGTGTTCAAAGGCAATGGAAAAATGCATTCACTGCTGTTTCCCAAATCCATTTTTCCATATGAACTTGTACTGCAGGGAGAACAAAGGGGTTGCAGTTTGGCACGGGAAGGTCATTTCTGTGCGGCCGCGAATAGGGCTTGGGGGTGGCCTCTCCCTTCAGTGCAGGGGAAAGTCTGCTCTCTGCCCTCGGTGCTGCTCTACCAGCAGCCAAGGACTGCGCTGGCACTGGGGAGACGTAGCCGAGCCCCCTCTTACCGCTCGCTGGTGGAAGGTGGGTCGGAGCCGGTGCTGATGGCAAAAAGAGATCTGGTGGAAGGCAGAGCAGTCCTTGCTTGCGGGGAATAGCAAGGAGGAGTGGAGAAAGCAGGCTGTGGTGCCTCCTACTTTTGCTGTCCTGGGATGTTCGTGCAGCTTCTCCCCCTTGCCAGGGTTCATAGGGAAGTAGGGCTGGAAGGGGCCTTTAGGGCAGGCCCATCCCATACAAGTGTCCATGTAACCTGCTGCTGAACATTTCCAGGGATGGAGATGCCACAGCTTCTCTAGGTAGCCTCTCTTATCTAGCTGGGTACCTGAGATGCCAACCTGTGCTGTCTGAAATATCGCAGGTGCCATTTGCCACCTAGCCGGTTATCTTGCGTGGTCTCATGTCGTCCTCGCCCTCGGTGTAAGATCTCATTTTCAGAAAGAAGGCCAGGTGCCGGGTCAGCAGAGGTGTCGGGCATGCCACAAAGCAGAAAGCCCCTTCCCATCCGTCTGAGCCACACTCCAGGAGGCGAAAATGGTCTTCCTTTCTCTTCCTTCCTCCCACGTTGCAAGGCATTTCGAGAGGCTCTGGACAACAGCGCCACGAGCAAAACCATTGACTGATTCTGCCTCTTCTCCTGACTCATTTTCTTTCTTCTGGAGACAGCCCATGTGCTTTAGCTCTGACGTATCTTGGGAATGTTTTCTGTCCTGTCCTTTGCTTCCAAGCCAGCTGTTTATGGCATCTGTGCTGCACTCAGCTCATCCCTCTCTTTGGCATCGGTTTTTATTCTCTCTTCCTCCTCCCCACTCACCCGACAGTGACATTGTCAGCAAAGCTGACTTCCAATGGGAAGTAGCACCAAAAAGCTTTCTGCACAGTGCCGGGGGCTGCTTTTCCCCCCGCTGTCCGCAAGCCCGGGATACGTAGATTGCATCTTTCATGTTGACAGATTCCCTGGCTCACGACTGAACTCGGATCAGAGTCGCATGCTGGTTATCGAGCATTTTGCAGCAAGGCTTGTTTCTGAAGCCCAGTCTGATGGGTTGGGGTCGGCGTTGCCCCAAGCAGCGCATTCGTGCCGGTTCTGGGGTGAGCCGCTTGAGCCATAGCCCTTATCCCCGGGCTCTTTTGCATGCGGTGCAAAGTGATCTGCTGCCGGAGCTTGTTCTTCGCAGATTTTTCTCAGGGGCCAAGGGGGGAGGATGGAGAAGGTGCATGCCAACAGGGACTGCAAGGTTGTGCATCCAAGCTGCAATGGCGTGTGGTATCGCCCGAGAGGGAGGGTTGAGACCTCTCTTTTCGGCAGCTGAGCTGCGTCGCTGCAGAAGCATAACTTTGCTATAAAAACCACATAGGCAGCGACCGCCGGGCGTCTAGGAACGTGGCCTTCTCCGTCCACGTTCTCGCTGCTCCGGCTTGCCGTTACGCCCGTTCCCTTTGCTTGGGCTGAAGATGGCCCATCTTATTCAGCTGGCAATCACTGCTCTCTTGTTTCCTGCCTTCATAAGCAACTTCCAAACTCATCTGCCGCTTTCTTTACTCTCCTAATCCCTCCGCAATCCCTGCCTTCCCCACGCTGGGAGCCAAACACGTTTTGTGCAGTTGTTAGCCAGCTGTGGTTCGGAGCCCTGCTCCCATGTGCACGCAGCGTCCCCGGGTGGCATCCGACTTGGACGCTGTTGCGCGCTGGCGTGTGTGCGCGGCAGGGTGGGGAGCATTTGCTCTGGGTGCTGCCTGGGCTTTCGCTAGTTGCCCTTCATTGCCGATGGGGGCAGGGAGGAAGAGAGCAATGGCCTGACGGAGGGATGGAAACAATGCAGCGCAGCGTGCCACGGTGCCGTCTGTTGTGGATTTCTGAATGACGGCTGTTCATTCAATAAACAACCGAGAGGCTTTCAGCGGAGCCCAGGAAATCAGTTCAGCATGTCACTGAGCTCGGTGCCTATGAACATGGCAAAGCACAGCCCCCTGCTTTCCCTCTCTGCCCCCTTTTTGAAGGAGAGCGTGTTGCTGCCACTTACCTTTACCTTGAGCGTTTTCGGTGTTCAACAGCAACGCCTGCATCTACGTGTTGCTCGCCAGCTGCTGGCTGGAAACGTCCCACGGCTAAGCAAGCCCCCGTCCTTTCAGCGGTTACGCTGTGTGTGTCCCCGGCACGTTGCCACCACCGAGAAAAGGCCACTAAAACAGGCTCTCGGTGAAGGTTGTGCTCACTTCATCTGGAAGCTCATTACGACTTAGGCGAGGAACAGACGTTGTTGCGTTTTGTCCCTGGATAAGAGTCCGTGTGTTTGTCTCAGAACAAAAATCTCCTGGGATTGGTGTATACACACATCGCCCTTCTAATCTGGGCTTAAAATCATAGGATCATAGAAAATGAGGGCTGGCAGGGAGCTCAGGAGGGCACATCTCCAGTCCAACCCCTGCTCCAAGCAGCACCAGCCCCAACTGCATCATCCCAGCCAGGGCTTGGTCTACCCGGGTCTTCAACACCTCCAAGGATGGAGATGCCACCACCTCTGGGGAGACTGCTCCGGTGCCTCACCACCCACCTAGCGAGAGAGGTTTTCCTAATATCCAACCTCAACTTCCCTCGCTGCAGCCTGAGCCCATTGCTCCTTGTCCTGTCATCTGTGAACAGATGAATGCATGATTGCCACTTTTCTCCCATTGCTTCAATGGTGCAATCCTGGGATAAGTGTTCAGATGCGCTTAGCAATGTCCCAGGATAAACTATCAGCACTTCTGAGCCCATGAACCTTTTTAGGATTTACCCTGGGACAAAGGATACGGACATCTGAAGGACTGCATATTATCCTGAGATAAGTGTGACTGGCAGAAATGGGGGGAAGCGCTCCACAAGCCATAACCACCCAGCTCTGGTTGCATCCACTGCAACACGGTCAGAAAGAAATCCTGAAAGAGGCTAGCGGTGGGGAAGAGAGTAGCTGTGCCACAGTCGGTAGAAGCTGCAAGTGGGTACTGGGGAATGTGTTTACCTTTCACTTACGTTACCACAAAGCGCTTGGGGATGGGTGATGGTGAGCGGTGCGTGGTAACGAGGCCGGTCGCGGTGGACACGTATATGCAACCGCTCTTGCACAACCCTCTGGATTGCTGTTTACTTCAAAGAGGGAATGTGGGTGACAGAGGTGGTTTTCCAGCAGTGGGCTGCGATCCTACATTTCTGGAGAGGGATGGGAGAGGAGAGGCTTGCAAAGAAGCTGTATGCATGATGAAGCTGGCATCCTAGATTGCAAGCAAGCGATGACCTTGTAGCAAGGATCAATGCAAAGCCAAAAGTCGATCTGAACGCAGGCCAGAGTGCCCAAGCGCGAGTGCATCCAAAATAGATTTTGCCGTGCAACTCCACAAGATCGCACCTTTGCTCCAAAACGTACATCCCATCACCTCCTTCCCAGCCAGGTCCTATCTGCTTTTCCTCTACAGACTGAGTTCAAACCTATTACAGACACAGATGAGGCTGATATCTTCAAAGTGGCAACCAACCCATTGTGGACCTCTCTACTCCCAGTGGTTCGGCAGGCTTTTGCTCACAGCGCTTTGGCATAGCAAACCGTTGCAAGCCCCCAAAACTCTTCTGCCGTTGCAATTTGTGAGCACACAGATGAGACGCGTGTGTAAAGAGAGCTGCTATCAAATGCCTGTGCCACCAATGAACTTGCCGTGCAAAGCAGGGCTCATTGCTTGTGAAGGCATCCAGCCAGACGATGCCTTCTGCCCAAGAAAATGAACCTTTATGACTTGGAGGCTTGGCATGGCGGGTATCATCCATGCAGCTTGGCCCTTGCATCTGTTTGGCTGGAGGAAAACACGCATACAAAAGAGCGCAGTGTGTATTTCGGCATTGTGCAAAAGTATTGTTCCCATCGTTCCCTGTTGAATAGCATGATTTCATTAGCATTTTGTGTGTTTATTACTCCTGCATTTTTTTAATTTTGCCCAACTCGTGTGTGTCAATGGGAAACCATTGAGTCATCCTGGATGGCATGGCCCGGGGAGGCGAGGCTGGGGGAG
Source organism: Caiman crocodilus (assembly GCA_030014935.1). NCBI lineage: Eukaryota > Metazoa > Chordata > Crocodylia > Alligatoridae > Caiman > Caiman crocodilus. The sequence continues at coordinate 2,905,390 of JAGPOW010002791.1, read as the reverse complement.
GACCAGGGAGAGCAACAGGGCTCGGGTGCTCTGAAGAGGGGGGCACTTGCTCTGCCCTCCAAATTTTGCTGTATATCATTTTCTCGCCCTTCCATAGGCACTGGGTTCGGGGCGGGAGGGTGTAGTTATTCTTTGCGGTCAGCCCTGCTGGTCTGGAAGTCATAATGGCCCTTTAATTCCTATGGAGCCCGCCCTTCCCAGCTTCCCCGTTGCTTTATAGCAAGTGGTGCTAAAACACCTGCAGAGAGAAGAGGAAACAAGGAGTACATAGAAGATGGATATGAGACGATGACTATACAGAGGATGGATCAGAAGAGCACCTTCATCCCGAAGGAAAGGACCGCTGTCTGGAAATTAGGGGAGACTGGTTGGCCAGTTGGACTCGTCTGCTTTTCTCTGCCTCATTTTCTCCATCTGCAAAATGGGGATAACAGTTTTCTCAGGACTACTGTGAGGTCTGGAGGTGTTGGTAAAGCCATGAGGGCCTTGGGAGGCATGAGCTGTGTGTTGAGAAGTGCAAAGCATTATTTTAATACCCAAGGAAAGGAAACGGCAGGGTGGGAAGCCTTCGGCACCGGCCCCATATTGTTCCTCCAGGTCTCCTCCCAGTTAAAGAATTTAGTCTGGCCCTTCTTGCAGCATCCCAGATCATTTTAGCAAACATGGAGCCAAGCAGGTGCTGTGGACATTGACCTAAAAATGACAGAATTGAATTACACGCTTTCAACAGGCTTTTCTTAAAGCTGTCAAATCCTATGGGTAAGGCATATATATTCCTACTAAATTGTGTAAGGTGGTTTCAAATCCCTCCTCCTCTGCTCAGTTTTACACACCTTCTCGACAACCTTGAACTGGAGCCCTATTTAGTGCACGTGGCTCCAGGACAGAAGCACCACTTGGGTAATGCACCTTGCACCTGTCAGACGGGTGAAGGCCCAGCTCTCTCTTGGGTCTCCACCGCAGCAGTAAGGCATAAGCACCCCACATCTGGAGTCCTGTGTCCGGTTTTGGGCCCCCCACTATGGAAACATGTGAACAAGTTGGAGAGAGTTACCCAGAGAGGTGGGACTCTCCATCCTTGGAGGTGTTGAAGACCCAGCTTGACAATCCTTGTCTGGGATGATGGAGCTGGGGCTGGTGCTGCTTGGAGCAGGGGTTGGGCTAGATGTGACCTCCTGAGCTCCCTTCAGCCTTCATTTCCTATGATTGTCTCATGTGCTGGAGGAAAGTGGCCATCCATCCAGCACACAAATGCACAATAAGTACCTCCCTGTCTGTGCCTCTTGGAGTGATGTGACAAGGTGGCAAGTTCCCATTCTCCTTATAATCTGCATCTGAAATGCACAGTTGAAAGTAAAATCTTGGCCCCTCTCTGGTCATGGGCTGATCTGAAAAGTGGATATTGGCTTCATGGCATTTAAATCACCCTTTTCTTGCTATTAGCAAAGAATCGCTGGGGAAATGAGGGGCGTTTTTCAGAGGAAGTTCACCCAACCTGACAAGAGGATTCAGGTGATGTTGACTGGCCACGTGAAAATGCATGCAGGTGCAATATTGTCCAGCAATCGTGGTCTTGGCCAAGTTGCGGTGAAAAGACCGTGTTGCTGGAGGGAGGGAAAGGATTATTTGATTTGCAAAAAATACAAAAGCCCATTTCTCCTTTTCTTCTCATCTCAGATTTTGCTGTCTTCGCTGTAAAGGGTTGTGCGTGCATCAGTGGCCATGATGGCATTCCTCTGGGCCTGCTAAGTCCTGCACTAGCTCCCTGCTCCGGGTCTGCTAAATCCTGCACTAGCTCCCTGCTCATTTCTGAGTCTAATGCAAGGTCTAGCGGGAGAGTTATAAGTCAGGGCAGGACTGGAGGGAGCACATCTGTCTGGTTCAGTTCAGAGCAGGTGCTGAGACCTGCCTTGTGCGTAGGGGTATTGACTCCAGACACGAGATCCATTCCTCCGGTGGCTGGCTTGTAGTTTTAATTTGCTGACCTCCGGGGCCTCATTTAGCATCCGCTTCCAACCCAGGATTTCCCCCGAGAAGGATGGTGGCATTGAAGGCGTTTCAGTTCGCTGGAGTCGCGGTACGAGTGTGTGAGGTGTGTTGGTGCCTGGCGATTCAGTGAGCAAACTTCCCACCCCCAGCAAAGGTCGCCAGCGCTTGCTCCGCTCTAAGAACATGCTGAAGCCTACTCCTCTTCAGCACAGCGCTTAAGAGCCCGCTCACTTCCAAAGTAAACCTGCATTTAAGTGCTTTGTTGAATCCGTGCCCTTAGACATCGCAAAATAAATAACTAAGAACCGTTTCACTCGGGGCAAGGCACGTGTTAATGCACGTTTCTGCGTGGCAGTGTGTTCGGGGCACTTGGGGTCGGGTCAGCCCCGGCACGTTGGTCCGGTGCCCGTTGCAGTCACTGGAAAGACTGGCATTGACTTCAGTGGTGTTTGGACCAAGCCAGCCATTGCACACAGCTTATTTATTTAAACCCAGCGTGCTTATCTAGTGCAAACCGAGCACCAGCTTTCCTTAGACAGCTGTGAACTCACTATTTGGCTTCTGCCTGGGGCAGGATCCCAAAGCTCTGCTGCGACCTGATCCTCCTCCATGGAGGCCCCACGGACACCTGGGGGCACTTTTGGGCCGTCCTGGGAAGCACAGGCAAATGCAACGCACCTCTGGCCATTTGAGACCCCCCCTCTGCAATCCAGATCCCGTGCAGCGAGGGGCAAAAACGGGCTCCGTTTGCAACGGGCTTCTGTTCTGCATGAAGCCCTTGACCCACGTCTCACCTTAAATACCTTCCAGGAGGCAGGCGACCTCCGGTCCGCTCCGAACTCCCACATCCTCTCCGGTTCAGCGCGGGGGCTTCTTGTTCCAGTTAACGCGTGCAATTTTGCACCTAGAACTTGGCCCCGTTTCCTCCGAGGGAGGTCTCAGAAAGCCAAGGAAGGTAATAACATTAATAATAGGCTTTTGAAGCCCGGTTCTGTTTTTTATTTTATTTTTTTTCAGAGAGGCCCTCAGCTCCCTGTAGTCTTCCTTAGGGCTAAAGATAGCAGTGTCTGCAGCTGAGCTCGTGAATCAGTAGTAAAAAATGTGGGTCACCTCCTGTGTGAAGAAATGGATGCTCAGAGACTCATACGCTCCTGACCTCATTTTGTTGTGTATGAATCAGGCCTTCAGTTCGGTGGGACCCCACAGCTGTACACACTGCTGCAGCTTGAGCCTCGCACACGCACGGCACATCAGGCCTTTATTAAAAGCTTTCTGGGGCCAGTTTTCTCAGTTGTAACGAGAGGGCGTTAATTGGATAAGAGTGCGGGGGTTTTTGTTTTTTTATTCCCCTTTTTCTTTTCCTGTAACGCTAATCTGGTGACAATGTTCCCGGAGCAGAGGCTGAACTGGAACTGGTTAAAACCACGCCAGCCAGCTCTGGGCACGCGTCCCAGTGCACAGACAAGCAAGTACACGGACACGCATGCGTGCACACCACAGAAAACACGCATGCACACGCCCATGCACAAGCAAGTGCGCAGGCATAAAGGCTGGCACAGGGACAGAAACGCATGCACACGCGCATGCCTGCACGCTCGGGGGGGGGACAAACAACAGCACAGGCACACATATGCCTACAGATGGACAGCATGCACGAGCACATACGTGCAGCCACGCAGATGGAAAGCATTGCCCACGCGCACCCCTGCGCCCAGACACATATGCACGCACATGGAGTAATTGTGCTCCTGAAGCTCTCCCGAAGTAGAGCGTGACACAGGTCCCAAACTGGGAGAGATCGAGGCTGGCAGTCAGGAGCCACGGGTTCGATTTCTGCCGCTCTTACAGAGACCTGGGCAAGTCAGCCTCATCGCTGTCAAGCAAGCGCGGGACAGAGGGTTAAACGAGATCAGTTGACGTGCCCTAACCATCTGTGTGCCCCCTCTTCTGCCACTTAAAAGTGGGAGCTAAATTATAGCAAGTGAACACTATTTATCTGAGGGTTAAACACGACTTAGCTGGTACTTACCGTGGGGTTACAGCAAGTGCCCAGACCGTCACTGCACATCAGCTGGGCTGCGGTAAGTCCCCAGCCCTTGGTACATCTCTATCCTTTGTTTTTCTGTACCTTCAATCTCTCTGTGCCTTAGTTTCCCCACCGATGAATGACGCTTTCAGGCCTGCGGTAAACCTTTGGAAACGTTTGGATACTCAGGTGATAGGGCCATTCAGAAAATGAGCTGGAGGAAGAGGAGGGTTTGGAATAAGGGTAACGATCTGGGATCACCGCCTTCATTGCGGCGGTGACTGCAGAGTCCAGTGTCCGTGGCACAGCTGGTTAAAGCATCGCCTTCCTGCCCCGCTGAACTCGCTCGATTGGAGACCGCTTTAAATAAAAAATATTATAACTCTTCGGGGAGTAAGAGCTCTTCAGCCCAGGACACGGCAAGCACTTTCATCTTCGCAGCCGGCTGCTTTAAAAAGACCTGCGCGAATCGGTTTTGCCCTGCGAAGCAGATCAAATTGGAGCCGACTCAGAACATACATTGCAGCAATTAACTGCAAACAGCAATAGCCTTTATGGCTTTTGGGCTGGGGCTCTGTCTGGTGCTCGTGGCGGTTAGGATTTCTGCTCCCGTTCATCCGCGGCCACCTCGCCGGGCTCTGCCGTGCAAAGCCCTGGAGTCAGGAAATAGTTAAGTGCTACAGTATTTTGATTAGCAGAGCCTTAAAGTCAGTAAAAGACGGTCGGAGAGAAGTATCAGGAGCATGCTAATGAAGTGAAGTCATCAGCAGACACCAGAGAGGCTTTCATGCCTCCTCCGCTCAATGTAGTATTGTCGGATGTGAATAACACGCGTGCAGGTGAACTATGGCTTTCCCTGTCAGTGAGACAGCGGCAGCAAACCTGGAGCCCCGCTGCTTAGATCTGGACCCTGCCCCTGTCTCGGATACTGTGCTCTTGCTCTGTGATTTTTGTCTAACTGCAGCCTAATGATATTCCCAGCTTTGGGAGAGCTGTCTGAAGACTGGAGCTAGTGCAGTCTATACAGAGAGACTATAAAGACAGCAAAGGGGAGCTTGCGACTCGGAGAGGGAAAGGTGAGGGCATTCTCTTGGAAAATCCCTGTGATTTGTCTGTATCAGAAAAAGGTTGGCTTGTGCAATTGCTGGGAGCGGGGGTGTGCGGCGGGGAGGCTTTCCGCTGCCGGGTGTCAGCGGCAACTGGAGAGTGCAGGGATTTTTGAGCTCTTTTTTTTTTTGCCTCTATCCAGAAACTTTTGCCTGTGGAAGATGCCCTGTAACCGAACACCCAGGGAGGTAGCGCTTGCAGATGGGGCGGGCAGGTAGGCAAACGCCTGCAAAAGCAGGGGGCGAAAAATCCCGCTGCCGCTTTCAGAGGAGATCTAATAAAAGGAAGCAGAGAAATAGCTGAAACCTAGTTGCCTGTGTTCTTTGCCGAGAGCTGCAGTTCCTCTCTGCGTAGGGGAAAAAAAAATGCCGACTATTTTAATGGCATTCGGAAATAAAGAGTCTCCCTCTTTGAGGTTGAGAGAGCAGATGCGTTGAGCTTTTAATCCGTTTGTTCTTCCAGTGCGTGTGCGTGCGACTCGGAGGCTCGCGGGATTGTAACTCATCGAGGTGCGGGCACGCAATAATTCTGAAAGTCAAATCCAGTGGAAACTTTGGCGAAAGTGGCAGTTCTGGGGCTGCGATTCCCCCGACCCACGCTGGAGCTGACAGCAGCGCTTCGCTTCTAGAAAGTTGTGCCCCTAGAAGCACGCATTTTTGCTTGCTTGTTTAACCTAAAGCAGGGAAGGACTGTATAGAGAAAGTTTCTTCCTAAATAGTTTTCCTTAACCCTTTGGAAACTATGAAGGCATCTGGTAGTGATCGGAGATGCACGTACTTCTTTGGCATGGTTGGAAACCGATGCACCTCACACGGTTTCCGTCTCGAAGAGGTGACTTGAAAAGCTTGGCCACTGTAGGTGTTGAACACCCACGTGCACCGGTGTTAGTGGCACTCGCGGGTGCTTGTCGGGGCTTGCGCTCTGCCCTCCTGTGTGTTAAAATGAAGCCGCTGATATGCGAGGAGGATGCGTTTGGGTGTCAATGCGGATGGATGCAAGGGCTCTGCGCTCACACCAAGCACCGCTGATAGGCGGCTACTAGTATTGTGTCAAATAATGTTTCATATGTATGCATTCAGATAGATACATATATGTATATATGAAACATTATTTGACACAATATCTATATCTATATGTCCGTATATATAAAACGTTATTTGACACAATATCTATCTATATATCTATATGTTCGTATATACAAGATGTTATTTGACACAATATTTATCTCTCTATATTTATATAGATCTATATATATATATAAGTTGGTATATATAAGATGTTATTTGACACAATATCTATCTATATCTATGCATATATGTTCATATATATAAAATGTTATTTGACACAATATCTATCTATATATATGTTTGTATATACAAGATGTTATTTGACACAATATCTATCTACCTATATCTATATCTATTTATGTATACATGTTCATATATATAAAACATTATTTGACACAAGACTAGTAGGCACCCATCAGCGGTGCTTTGTATGAACGCAGAGCTCATGCATCTGTCTACCTTCCTCTTTCTTTCTTTCTCTTTCTTTCTCTCTTCCCCACCTTTATATATAGATATATAGTGATAAAGAGAGCGAGATACAGGTCTATCTCTATCTATAACGATATATCTGCACATAAAGAAATGCTTGTTTAAACGATATGGAAAGTAGCAATCGGAGGATGGTTTCATAGACTGAAACGAGAAACCCTTTGGCGGGTCGTAATGGAGCCGTGGGCGTCTGCCTGCCGGTCCCGTGCACCTGTCTGGTCCAGGCACGGTGCACAAATACCTGTGGCCCAAACACCTCGGCATGGAATAAGCTCCTGTCCTGGCGTGTCCGCTCTTTCGTTAGGGCTCTGCGCTGTCGGAGGTGTTGCCATTCCCAAGTCCGAGCTCCTTTGCATTATGTTCGGATGTCTCCACGTGTCGTGACCACGGTCGAATCCCCGGTTGTCATTAGGCAGCCCGGCGACTCCGCCAGCAGTCAGGTTCGCGCCCAAGAGGTGGGTCTGGTAATGAACTCATGCCAACTGCTCTTTGGGGCCGTAACAGCCCTTGGATGGGTTTGGTCCTCTTTTGGGAGCACAGATGAGATCTAAGGAGCGGAGCATGCCTCCCGTGATGCAGAAGCGCTGGGTTGTATCTCTGACTTGCTGGCCCTGGGTCTCCCCCAGCCTCGCACTCTTTTGTCACACTTGTCCCCCCTCGTTGCACTTTGCACGTGTGTTAATGATGCCTTGAGATGCCGGAAGGTGGGATCTAAGCGCCGCCTCGAGAAAGACATCTAAACTTCTGTGCCGGGATAGCAAAGCCGGACTTTTGTCAGGTGCGCTGAGACCTCGGGTGGAAAATGCTTTAGAAAAACAATGCGATTGGTTTTAAAGTGATTATTTATTATTGTACGTCCTAACTGTGCCAAGAGCCATGATTTACCTTGAGTTTATTTCCCTGCCAGCAGGTTGTCAGCAAAGCTCTTGTATTTATTTAGTAGCACGAAAAAACCTCATTCCTACTGCCAGTTTCTAATTCATATTGCCAGCTTCTTTCCTTCTTTCTCTCGTTCTGAACAGGCCGGTTTCTGCTAGCAGGATTCTTTTGTCTTTGCCTTCTCCAGACAGCAGTCTGCAGAGATTCGATCTAGCCGAGCATCAGTTGCAAAGTGGCCCCGGTTGCCATCGGACTCTCTCTTGCGGCTTTCGAAGGGCGTCGAGAAAGCTTTTTCCTTTTTTTTTTTGAAGCAGGCACATACTTCATCCTGTTGAGGACTCGATTTTATTAGTCACCAGAGTCTAATTACAGCTGGACTTGCATTGTAATGGGCTGGTTGCGTTGCTCGCATCCAAAACACAATGTGCCAGTAACTAGTTCCACTGTTGCTGAGCGTTACTGCAATTTTATAGCACTGAACGAGGGATCCTATCGTCCCTGGATCTGAGTGCCTGCTAGCTCGCCCCAGCGTCCCAGCTGCCTGCTTTTAAATCTCCTCCAGTTGTCCTCCACATCACTTGGATTTGGGCTCCTGGAGGAGAGAGGCATCAGAGTGCCATGGCCCCGTCCGCTAAGCAACAGTTACCAACAACCTTCAGCAAATAAAACGGGGGAGATTATGCAAACGGGGGAGCCATAGCTAGTTCCTAACATCTTTAACATGTGAGTCAGTGGTGCGTGTCTGTGCTGCCTGTTCGGTCTTTGATGACCGCATCCCAGCGTCCAATCTGCTGGCCATGAGAGAGCAGACATCTCTAATGTTTATGGAGGCTTCAAAGGCACTTGCATTTTATTGGCTGCTTAGATAACAGAAATGAGAAGTTTGGGGTTTTTTTCCTGCCCTCTAAGGTGTTTTATTATTTTTTTAATACGGAGTTACAGAGAATTTCAAACCTACTTTGCTCTGTTTTAAATTAACGTCCAGTCCCGCTGCACGAGCCCTTCGGGCGACCCAAGGGGTGAAACATTGACCTGTGAGACACCTAAGGATTAAAGCAATGCAGCTGGTGAGTTAATGAAAGAGAGTGCGTTAAACTAGTCCTCTTCGGTTTATCAGCGTGCAGACTCGAGGTCTGAACATTATCGGGAGCACGGGCAAAGGGGCAAGTGCGCTAATGCAAAGCAAACGTTGAGCTGCTGCTTTCAGCAAACCCCTCCAACGCGAGCATTGAGGTCTGATGGGAAGTTTCGAAGAGCTGCTGCTTCGGGAAAGCCATGCTCACTGCTAAAAGGTCAAGTCTGGAAGCCGTCGGCGGGCCACATCTCTTGGCAAGTTGCATTGGGCGTAATTGCAGCAGGATACATCACCCTAGAAGGGTTGGAAATTGCTTCTGCTGCCAAGTAGAGTCATGCTTACGTCTTTCCCAATAGTTTGGTCAAAGACCCAAGCGGAGCTGAATGGTCATCCTCACCAGGAGTGCTTGGTCCCTGAATCGGTCATTTGGTTTGGGTTCAGAGACCAACCCTTGGCTCGTCCCATGTGAGAGGGATTAGGGTTTGCTGGGAACGGGAGGGCTCCCAGAGCGATCGCACCCCTGAGTCCCCACGGGGAAGCCTGCGTTTCACAACTGGGTAGCAATAGCAAGGAGATGTTTCATCTTATTGGCAATTTGTCGAGCCCTTTTGTAACATTCAGGGGGTGTAAAGGTTAAAGATGGCAAAAGGCTTCGAGTCTCTTGGGCAGAAAGACAAACCATTACTAAAGCAGATCCCCCTAAACATGGATCCCCTTCCCAACCTGGTCTTAGATGCAGTCTACAGCAGAGGATCCAGGCTCGCTGGATCCCTTTCTGGGGTTTGGTTTTCTCATCACGGAAGTGCAACATCCAAATCCCCGTTAAACGTCCCCTTCTTTGTCGTTCCCGGGCCACGCTCCCTCGGGAGTCGTCAGCCCACACGCTGCATCCTCAAGCCGTCTCTGGAGACGTGGGTTCGGTGACAAGCCACCCATCTCCCCGGATGCTGCAGAGACCTCGTCCAGCTCGGGCGATACCTGCTACCAAGGAAGGCGAGTTCGGGCGGACGCTGCTGTGCTTCCCTGCTTTTTCTTGCCGTACCGCATCTCACCCCGTTCTTCACTGCAGAGGGAATGAAGCATAAGCTGGCTCCTTGTGAAGGGGGAAGGCGCCTGATGCCAGCAGGCTGGGGCATGAGACAACTGCTTCTCAGCTGGAGGATGGACTAAAGCTGTCTCTTAATGCTCGCTACATCCATTTAATTGTTTTCATGCCCCGCTGGGAAGAGTCACTTCTGTAGCACCAGCCGGGTTGTGTCTCCCAGCTGGCCAAGGGTGGGGCAACTGGGAATGTCTAATCAGACAGATCAGAGCCAAAGTGATGCGATTTCACTGCAGGAACTGGGCTTGCACACAGGCTCCTTACAGACCCCACGTGCTTGTCCCGTGCGGGGAGGGCCGGGCAGCTCTGTACTTCTTTGCTGCAGCATTAACAGTGTGCGGAGGTCGCTCGGCGTGGCCCGTGGAGCTCGGCACCTGTTTGGGGTTGTCATCCTCCTGGCCTCACCCTGCTCAGGCGCCTGGGTTTGTCTGCGCGCTCAGGACCTGCTGCTTCTCCCATCAAAGCCAGTGGCACGGCGCCAGGGGACTTTGCTGTCCTTGGGAGCCCTTTGCATTTGGGGCAATGGGATGCGTGTGCGTGTAGCAAAAAGCTGCGTGTAGCACTGGACATGGTGGAGTCCGTCCAGGCACACGTTTGCTCCACGTCTCCCTGTTCTTTCCTCCTCGCTTGCTTTCTGTTTCTCCTCCCTTTCCGTTTCTTCGCTCTGTTCATTCCTTGGGCAAAAGTCCCAGGAAGAAATTCTGCTCAGATTTTCCCTTTTAAATCCCAGTGCAGGGATGGCAGTCAGCCAAAACAGGGCAGATGGCTCTGGCGCTCGGTCCCTGGAGCGCCCACTTGCTGTGATTACTGTTATGTGCGGCAGGCAACAGCGGGGCGATGCATCAGTGTCAGAAGGGACACGGCTCTGAGTCTGCTGTGCCATGTGCTACTGGTGTCCTCAGCGGTGGCACGGGTGAGCTTAGAGGTGCTTTCCTGCTGAGGAAATCCTGTCCCCTCTGCTGTGGCTAAGGCAGACCATGTCCACAGGGTACCCTTGTGCGGGGGGGAGATGTGACATGGGCAATACTAGGGGCCTGGTGATGGGAGCTCCTGGGCAAACCTTCCAGGAAATGTGGTGATCTAGGTTGCTCCAGCTCTGGGATGCACTGGGGGCTGCAGGTCAACTCCAGCCTGGCCTGGGATTTTTTTTTTTTCCAGGTCCCTTAAATACTCGGTGCAAAGAGGCAGTGCTCGAGGGACCACCCGCTCACATGGAGCTTTAATAAGCAGTGCGGTTCTTAGTTACCTGTTGTGATTGCCGTATAATGCAAACAGTCCCACCTTGGTACTTTGGGGCTTGGTTGCAAGCTTCCAGGGCAGGTTTGCAGCGCGGGTATCCCCTTTAAAGCAATGGGTGGTCTGACTGCATTGCTAGCCCTATCTCCCGGGGACTGGATACTTCACTGGTGCTCAGAAACCCTGGCTCTGCCTGTACCCTGCTGTGTACCTTGGACAACTTGCTTCTGCTCCTTCACCTCACTTTCCTCTCCTGCCTGTTGTCCATCTTCTCCCACTGAGAATGTGCCTGTGTCTGTTATTCTGTGCATGCCCGTGACCTCGCACGGAGGGGACCCCGCCGCTGCTGCTGTAAGAGCCCTAAACGCCGTTCTCTCCGGGCAAGGAGCTGAGCGCCCGCTGGGCAGCCCTGAGCTGTCTCCCCTCCCTTTGACCTGGGCCCTGGTTCCTGTTGAAATCACACTGGCTTTGTTGGTGGAGGACTGTGCGGTGCTCAGCACCTGCCAGGATCAGGGCCTTTGCTGTGGATGCTCCAGGATATGCTAGAAATGTGCAGGAGATCAGCTAGCTGGGGAAAGCCCTGCTTTGCTGCTGTCATTATTTTCCTCTTCTTAGGATGCGACCGAGTCATGTCTCGTCCCCATCCCGGCTCGCTGCAGTGCTCGTGTGTTAAACAGTCTGCCCCAAAGCTTTTCACTCTCGCTCCCTTATCCACTGCGAAGCCCAAGGCAAAGATGGTCTTGCAAGGGACAGGTATCCAGGTCGTAGCCATACTGGTCTAGAGGCAGAAGGAGCCAGGACTCATGGTAGAGGTGATATCTTTTATTAATCCAAGTAGATTTTTGCAAAAAAAAAAAAAAAGATTTCGATTGCAAGCTTTGGGGCGAGCTTGCAATTATAGAATTTTTTTTTTTCCTAAAATCTAGTGGGTCTAATAAAGGACCTCGCCTCTACCATGAGTCCTGATGCCTCCTGCAAGGGACAGGCCTTTCACAAATGGCCTTTGACTAGGATTAGACAAAGGGAAAACACAGGGCTTGGGGGCGCTCAGGTGGACGGACCGGGACGGTCGTGCTGCGTTACCTTTCTCTGCTCTTTTTCAAAGGCTTTGTGCAGAAGGAATGGGCCGGGGGAAGCTCCGGCGTGCAGATCCCTGACAGCAGCCCAACTTTCCCGACGGAGGGACAGAGTACCGGAGTGCAATACCGCCACCTGTTTGCCACAGGCAAACATACAGCGGCATAAATCACACGCGCAGCTGCTAGTGCAAAGCCTCTCCCCTCCAAAGCATTCCAGTCGGAGGCCAGTCGCTTGTATGGGCTTGCACGGATCTGAGCCGGGACAAGGGGGCAAGAAGAGAGGAACAGGCTGGGAGAGGCTGCACCCAGCAGAAGCAGGGTGCCTTGTCCCCCCAAAAGGTTTAGTCAGGTCCTTGCAACCTGGCAGGTGAGAGCTGCGCGTGGGAGCGAGACGGGGAGGTGGCTGAGACATCAGGGCCTTGACGGGGACAAGCGGGAGCGTGCCCGTCCACCCGAAACGGGGCCGAGGGGCTCTCGCTGGCGTGGCCGGTCCTATTCGTGTCATTTATGCAGCCCGTTGCGATTCCCGACAAATAATCGTCGTTCCTTCCCGCTACTTTGCTCCTTCCCTATGCAGCCTTTGGCTTTCTCTTTCGACGAGCGTGAGGCTGCACGTGCTGCTCCCAGGTGCTCGGCTCTCGGCGGTGGCTGGTCTGGCTCATGCCGAGGTGTTTGCACCACACTCTTCATCCTTTGCCCAGGGGACAGCTCATGGGTGGCTTCCGATTTGCAGAGCGTGCTGTCTCTCTGTCTCGCACACAATGCGCCGAATGCATCCTGCGCTGGGTCCAGAGCAGGACCCACTTATAAATTAAAGCATCCAGGGCCAGTTGCTGCCGCCGATGGCTTTTTCAAGGTCATAGTCATGGCTAGACAGCATCCGTCTTGGGAATGTGCTCAGGACAACTCAAAGACCAACTTCATGGGCGTCTTTTGGGAGGGGATGGCTCAGAAGCCCAAGTCTCCGAGTGGAGCATGGAGTGACAGACTGGGATATCTCTAGTGTGAACTCAGCCCTAGGCCCCGCTAGGAGAGAGGTGTGCAGCTGACTCCGGTCTCACTTTCCTCCCATTTCACCCCAGCCTCTAACTTCACTGACTCCAGGGGAGCTCCTCCTGCTTGCTCCTGGGGTCACTGAGAGCAGTCAGCCCCCACGGGTCAACACTGCACGTGGAAGGGGCTGTAAGACCACCCCAGGCCCTGGCCTCTTTGTGCAGGTGCAAAAGACCATGCAGCAGAGATCCCTTTTTATCCCAGTGAAGGACTTGCAAACACAAAAGGGTCAAAATGTTCCCCCGTCTCCCTCCACTTGCATCACATGCATTATTATGGAGATCCCTGTCCTTTGTGCCAAAACACTCCTTCCTCGTCCCGCAGCTTCCTTTTCTCCATGCACTGTGCGTGCAAGTCCAAGGGACCCGGGGATCGAACTAGCTGTGCAAGCACGTTTGCCATTTACTTATTAGACTTCTTATTTTTCAAGAGGGCATTGAGGAAATCACAGGAGAACGTGTTCAGAAGTCGACAGCTGAAATGTGGATGTTCACGGAGAGGAAGGTGGGATCCTGCGTGACGTGTAGGCGTCGGAGAGGGCTGCTTATCGAGTGGAAGAAGGAGATGTGCGACCGGGCATCTCCGTTTTCTGTATTACAACGTGCTCGTGCAAAACGAGCTGCCATGGACAGCCCAGCTCCTGGGGGTTTATAGCTTTGAGCCAAACAGGACTAAATGACCCGGGGTTGCTGAGGACCCTGGCTCGGCGGCTGCGTGGGGTGATTGGAAGTGGCAGCTCCTCAACAAGGGCTGTCGGGGGTGGCAGGAGAGGGAAGAGAAGAGCCAGGTCTCGGGGAGAAAGAAGCTGAAATTGGGGCATCGAGCTCTGGTGCCTTTTTCAATGGATGGGACTTGGTTTATAGTTGCAAACAACAGCTAGGAGGGGAATGTATTGCTGCCACCCCACCCCGCATTAAGCTGCCTCTTTCAAAAGCCGCCTTGGCTCAGCACGTCTCCAGAAGACGTGTCCATCCTCAATCCGTGTGTAATTAGTGTCCCCAGTGTCCATGACATGGCTCCCTTCACTCCAGCGGTGGCTCCTGCGTGCCCCACTTTTATTAGGACATGAGTTAAGGATGACCGGGGTTATGCCCCTGTTAAGCATCTTGCTTTTGATCAGCAGCAAGGCTCAGCAGAGACCTGGCTCTGGGCAGGTGTCCTGTGCCCAGCTGAAGGCGATGACACTCGTGGGGTAGCTGTTCGGAGGCATACGGGGCTGGCAGTCCAAGAGAGTTCGTATGCCCAGCTCCGATGTCTTGCCCTTGATCTCTCTATGCAGCCTCCGTGCAGCTGAAGCGACTCATTGCACATGCCTGGATTCAGCTCAGACTTGCCCTCGTGTATTTATTGATTTATTTGCAACCTCCCAGGAGCTGGCTCCAAGCTCCCTTTATTGACATCTCTTCCTACATCTCCATTTCCTCCCTCCATAATACTGGGATTTTCTCTGTCCATCCACATGAACTGGATGTCTCTTTTGCAGGAGCCGCCTCCGCCGCGTCTCCTGCCGTCTCTCTGCATCTCGCCGCCTCATCCAATCCATTTATTTTCCAGATTCAGCCCAGGAAGAATAAAGATCTCGTTCTTCTTTTCTCAACTCATGCCTTTGCTTTTTTCATAATCGATCTCACTGAGTCCTAGCAGCTTTTAAACTTTTGGGGGTTGCAGACCCCCTTCTTCATTCATGCATACCCCTATGAATCCATGCTACAGGTAATAAGAATAAGGGATGCTACTGATAATAATGAGTTTAAAATGACACCAAGACTACACTGTAATGTGTCTACCGACCTACTGTTGGCTTATTCTTCATTTTTAGTTTCTCTTCCTATTTCTCTATTTTTCCATCCCTTTACCTCTTTTTTTTTTCTTTTCATGCACCCACTCGACACATCTTATGCCTCCCAGGGCACACGTTGTCCCAGTTTGCTCCAGTTTAAATGGCAGGTGGTACCTAATATTGAGCTACTGCATTTTTTTCCTTCCAGTGGGAAGTTTTAGCGTGCTGGGCCTGTCTGGGGATAGGTCTGAGTTCACACTGAATTGCCTGTGATGGGCTGAAGTCAGAAGTGTAACATTATTGGAATGTGCTTGTTTGTGTTTAATATGAATACGGAATTGTTCTCCTCGTCCTATTAGTTATTATGCAAAGGCAAGTCCTAAAATAATATTGAATTTCCTTTCTCATAATTTTGCGGAAAAACACTTATCCGGAATTAAACAGCGATTGTGAGGCAGCCTTTCATCTCGATGCGCAGGGGAGTTGCAGGCGTACCTTTCTGTGTGTCTGGATAAGACTATAACCCTCTGTGTTAACTGCGGGGTAGGAACCGGTGCTGGCCCTGAGCTTGGGAGCACGCTACCCGGCAGAATGGCTCAGGAGCTGGTTTGATTTCTTTTATATACGCCGTGCAAAGCGCCATCTAAAAGCTGCTTCTCCGTACAGGATTGGGCAAACATGGGCTAGAATTACAGGACGCCGTACATTTTAAAGAGACGTTGTGCGTTACTTTCGGCTTTGTAAAAAAAAAAAAAAAGTCAAGTGATTTATGGACTCGGAGAGAGAGAAACCTAACGAGTCTTCCAAGATGGAGCAAGCAACATTAAAGGAAGGACTCGATTGCTTGTGATAGCTGAGGCTGGATTCGGTGATCAGGGACCTCCCTTCCGAACCTATTTCCTGTATAGCAAAATTTACCGTATTATACAGGCAAACCCAACAGCACTAGGTCAGGGTGGGAGAACCGCTGATTGAACGTGACCATGGCAATGAACCAGCAACATTTTTAAGCACGTGCTTAGTCCTCATAAATTCGTAGACATTCGGGCTGGAAGGGACCTCGGAAGATCATCGAGTCCAGCCCCTGCCCCAGGTTGGGAAGTCAGCTGGGGTCAAAGGATCCCCAGCTTTAAGCCCATGAGTAATGGCACTGGTATCAAAAGGACTGCACGCGTGTATAAAGATAATCCCCGGCTGCTTTGTTGGATCTGAGCCTATTGGAGCTTGTCAAAAACGAGTACAAAATTTGGGGAGAAAAATGACACCAGGTGTTTCTGCTGACATTAGCTCCCCTTTCATTACGGGGAGCAGGCGCAAATCATGAATGAGCAGCGCGAATAGGCACAAGCGAGTCAGACAACGTCGTTGCATGGAAAATCGTAGTTCATCCGTCCGATCTGAAGGCGACCACGACATCGTTGGGTAGAGGGGATGTCATGACTTGCACGCGAGTTGGATTTGAGCGAGGGAAAGCTTTGCACCGTCTCATCCGGGCCTGTCGGCAGCCAGGGGCACAAGGGGGTTGAGATGTCTGGAGGCAAGTCTGGATGCAGCGGATGGGCATCAGGTCCTGCTGCACCCAAATCGCTCCCCTGCACTGTCCACGCAGCTCTGCCTTACAGCCGGGGAGATGAGCGTATCCGCTCGGCCGCCGGATCC
The DNA here is from genome assembly GCA_030014935.1 of Caiman crocodilus. Classification (NCBI taxonomy): domain Eukaryota; kingdom Metazoa; phylum Chordata; order Crocodylia; family Alligatoridae; genus Caiman; species Caiman crocodilus. The sequence continues at coordinate 2,888,849 of JAGPOW010002791.1, read as the reverse complement.
GCCGGAGAGCGCTTGCCAAAGGGAGCCAGGTCTGGTTGGACGACGTCCTCGGGGGAAGATTAAATCCTCTGGAGTGCGACTGTTAGGCTTGTATTATTTATGATAGATGAATCAAAGGACGGGGGGTGTCAGGGAGGGTCTGACAAGGGATGGGTCACTCCAGACATGCCCTGTTCATGTGCTCTCCCTCTAAAGCACAGGGTTGAACACCCAGCCCATGGAGCAAGGTCATCCAAGCCCCCAGATGTTGGCGGGGATGGGACCTTAGTGGTGGGGTGAGCCGGGATGGGGCTTGCTACCAGATTTTGGGGTGCGGAGCCCATTGCCAACTCATTTCTGTAGCGATGGCTACATAAATCCCTGCAGCAACACAGCGGTTCGAGCATTTGCAGCAGTTAATGCTGTTGCTTCTCACCCTGCCACCGGAGGCAGGCCAAGATCGAGCCTGCGAGGAGCCCCACAGCCTGGCTCGGGCCAAGGGGGCACACGAGTTTGAGCTCAGCAAGGTCTCGGCTCCCGATGCTCCTTAGCTGCCGTCTGTTTTCCTCTGCAGACAGAGGAGGGAGTTCGGAGCGCGTTGCAGCCTCTGTCTCCGGAGCCACCAGATGCTTAATTTGACATAATCACAATCTTTCTGGATCTAAATATCCAGAAAATTGAGCCCTTCAGATCCACATCCGTCAGGTCAAAATACTCTGCAGCCTTGGATAAACAGTGTATTCAAATGGGAAGCGGGGAGAAAGGCTGCCTATGAGACGCTGCCAGGTCCAAAGACGCTCGAGCCTGGCCGTGGCCAGCGGCGGGACGACGTGTTCTCCAGAAAGCCACGTTCGGATCGTCTGCTGCCGCGCCGACGTGGGTGCCGTTCCTCTGGCACCGCTCTGGGGAGTTCGCTCCCGCGGCTCGTTTGACGGGGAATGCTGGACGTCGATGTTTCCAAACCATATACAAATATTGCCGGTGCCGAGGTGGGTTGGCAAAGCCCGGAGCTGGAATTTGCAGCTCTGAACGGATGCAAACTGGCAACGCCACGAGGGACAACAGGTGCCTGGATCCTGCGGGACCAGAGGCCATTACCTACGCTGCCCTGCAGCATCCCTGGTCGTAGCTAGCACCTTTCTCTTCTGCTTCGCATGCGTTTTGCTTGCGTTTCGAGGCTTCATTGTTGGAGCGGCGAGCAGGGCGCCAGCACGCGTGTTTGGCTTGACTGGACGCAAATTGCAAATAATGGAGTGGATATTTCTTCTAGCCTTCGGCCTAGCCTGCCTTCGCAAGCTGTGTCCGGAGAGCCGTGCCAGCGGACCTACCCCGGCAAAAGCCCTCCTCCTGTCGACAAGGCTCGGACCGACCCCAAAAGTGCTTTGGCTGCGAAAGCTGGTACCGGGTCAGCAAGCAAAGCGAGCCACGCCAGCTTTACCCGAGGGCTTTGGAAGTGTAGTGATGGGAGCGAAATATTGCCCCTAGCGCGAGTGGCGGGAGTCTCTAGCAAAGACCTGGGCAGAGGCTCGGTTAAACGTTTAGGACAGGAGCAAAAGATTGCATTTGGGGCCAGATTTGCTCTCGCAGAGTCGCTGCCAGGAGATGGGAAATACCTTTGCAGATTTTCGGCCAGGACTGCCAGGAGGTCTGGCAGAGGCTGCTGGATCTTGACCCTCCACACCTGCTGCTAGCCCAGTCTCAGGCTTCCTCCTGGTCTCCCACAGCTCCGTCGTGTACTACAATACCCACTATTATTCCAGTCCTGGGACTGTCCTGGGTCGATGCTATCAATCATACTGACCGGTGCCAAATGTCCAGCAGGGACCTGGAAGGAACGATGGGAATATATCTATGCAAGCGTATTTAATCTGGCACTCGCGTTTGGAAGTCGTGTCCCTTACGGCTTCCTAATTTGTTTGGTCGCTCCCTGGCTCGGGCCCGTGCTCATAGGCATCTATGGCTAGGAGGGACCCCAAGAGATCAGCTGGTCCATCCGCCCACCCTGAAGCAGGATGAATTTACCTGGATCGTCCCTGCCAGATGTTGTAGGTAAGCAGAAGAGCGCCGTCTCCCCTGACAGTGGCACACATTTCACCAGCACAAAACTCACTCGAAAGGAGAGGAAAAGCCTAAAATGCTCTACTGACTTCTGCGTTGTGTACGAGGGCTGGGTTAGTAATGTGTACCGTGCACGGATGCAACCGGGTACGTTTGCAAACACATGCAGGGCAGGTACTTTCAGTGGTGGACAATTGCACGCACCTAACATTAGCGCCTGGCCTGCGGAGAGCCGTAGTGCCTCGCTGTTAGGAATATGTTGCATACAGGCGTCGCAGATGTTCAGAGAGGAGAAATGTTTGAGATTCTCCGAAATAAGGAACCAGTAAGGAATGACACAACAAGGAAATCAGCCAAATAGTCTTTGGTAGGATGTTGTGCACCAGAGGACAGATTTATGAGCGAGAACTATGCCGAGAATGCAGTCGCATCCCATCACTGGCCCAGCTACGGTCCACCTACAGCAGCGGAGAAATGGCTTCACCCTCGCCCACGGGGCTCCTCCAAGCCATGCCACGGGGGGCAATTCATGAACCAGTGGCTGGGGAAAGAAGGATAGCAAGGGCAATCAAATCCACGTTAAAGGCCCGGTGGCATCCCCAGCCATGCCCGGGGCCTCGTTGCAATACTGCACGCCGTGTATTCGCTCTGCTCTGCGTGGGAAATGCCCCGAGTGCCGTTTCCGTCCAGGGTGGAAACGCCACGAGGCTGGAAGAGCAGCGTCCTCCTCCGGCTCTGCAATCTCATCTGTTTACGTCTCTGCGACGGCTCCTCTCCCAGCCCCGGCGCTGAGCTCGCCTCTGCCCCCGCCCCACCCACGAACCTGTCAATTCAGCCCTAACAACGTGTTTACGCCTGCTCTTTTCCTAACCACAGTTTACTGTCTGGTCTCAGGTTTGTTGTGGCTATTTCCTTGCGGAGGAGAGAGGGAAAGACCAAGTCATATTCCTCTTTAATTGTCTTTGCTGCTTCCACTGTAGGGCTCTGGGGCTTGGCTTGAGCACTTATGCATCTCTGCTGCCATCAGGGATGGATGCGGCAGTCGTTGAACTCACGGGAGGAGACTCCGTGCATCGGTCTCTGAAGCAGACAGAGGGGCCTGAAGGTGGTGCTGAGCCCCGTGCTCAGGACCCCCCTGAGCCTTCTGCTGCACCAGGGAAACCGGGCGGTGCGAGCAGCGTGCTTTTCTCAGCGCCTCTGCACGCGAGCAAACCTAGCGGTCGAGTTGCTGAATCCTTAATGCAGTGAAATTGAATTGAATCGAATTGTCTGGTCTTGAACCTGCCACCTGTTTGGAGCAAAAACGAGTGTAGACGCTGTGAGTGTGTCCACACGAGACACTTACTGCGCAGTAGCCGAATCACCATCTGTGCCGGTTAAAAACCAGGCTACTACCCTACTGCACAGTAAGCATCACCAAAAAGCCGTGCGCTGGCGCTACTGCACAGTAACTGTAGTACTGTAGTTAGTACTTCATTAAGCAAGTGCTGAACTAAGTGCATAGTAGCTACTGTCGCAGGGATCTTGGCTGTAGCCATATTGGTCTAAGCACAAAGGCAGGCCAACACCTTGGGTAGAAGCGATATCTTTTACTAGACCGACTTTTGGCAACCATTTAGTTGGTCTAATAAAAAATATCACCTCTGCCCAAAGAGTTTGTTTGCCGTGGTAAGTGCCGTGTATTAATGAATGTGTTAGACGCACCCTGTGAGTCTAGCAGAGGAGGTGACCCGATTGCAATTCGGCCTCCTGGGCATCGCTGCAACACGCTATTGAAACAGGCTGGTAATAAATGAGCAGACACCGTAATCTTGCCTGTGTAGTCTGGGACAGCTCGATCGGCCCTTGAGGTGGGCTAAAGTCACACAATGTGGGCACGTTTTAGGATCCAAACATCTCAAGCTTTAGAGCCAAGATTTGATGTGGTTCATCGTAAAGACAGAGTCTGGGTCTCCGATCCTGCAGATCCAAAGCCCTGTCTCCTTGTGTTCCTTTAAAGACTTCGTGGCTCGCCAAACCCGCTATCAATCGGTTGATCGATCATCCATTTCAAACCTCGCCCTTCTTACAAGAGCCGGAGCAGCGGGGTCCCTGGCCCTAACAAGACCTGCCTGTTGTGCAAATGCACTATTAATGACCCCCAGCTCACATTACAAGGACCGCTAAAGGGGACCCAGACAGGGCCGGATACAGGCACGGCCGAACTGGGCAGCGACAGAAAGGAGGCCTGAAAATAGATGTTTTTTTCCTGTTGTCCAATTATTATTGTCATTATCTCTGGCAAAGAGGGGCCCGATACTAAAAGTTTGCCCGGGGCTACCTAGGTACGGTGCTGGACCCAGCTAACACCCTTCGGTTGCTGCTGGCCTGGCTGTATGCGTCTTACCCGTGCAAAGGTGAAAGGCCCTGTATCCACCACGGGTGCCTTGGGTCACCCCTACCCCTGCACGCTTGGGGTTTGCTTTGCTTCTCTGAGAGCTTGCACAACGCAAAGACCTTTCGGCTGTTTTAGTCCTTTGATATCTGGTGCTGATAGTGCCCCATTGACCTGCTTCAGAGCTTTCTGCTCCATTCACTAAACCTAGCACCTTTGTGTGTGTGTCTGAATGCAGAATGCACGCAAAGTGCACGTATAAATGGTGTGTGTGTGCGACAAATTATTTCTCTGTGTATTGTCAGTTCTACAGCTTGGAGGAATTTCGCCTCCCTCATTACAGCGTGGTTATAAAATTAGCCTGAAAACTTCCCCTTTTCTTTTCTCCCTCCAAAGCTGCACAGTTTATCCTCCCGGCAGAGCCGTGCTGCGGGGGGAATAGAAAGCCGACATTGTTCTGCCCTGGAAGCCCATCAGCGTCACCGTTCCCAGGTTCTGTAGCTGCTTTAGTCATGCATGTTTGCATATGTTAAAAATATTTAGTCCACTGCTAAAAAAAATATTGTGCCCGAGATCTGGGGCCAGCTAAATATAATGCCATCTATGTGTCTGGCAAACTGGAAGGCCTGAGGCACAGAGGCGCACTATATGCATTCTCAGCTTTGCCATCGCTGTGCATTTAGCTGCTGGGTGTGAATGTGAGAGATTTCCCTGGAGCCGCTGTACCAGGATTGCTCCGGGAGGCCTGAAGAATGACTTGTCTCCCCTCACTCTTTAGTCAAACAAATGCTAAGCCTGCTATGGTTGGGAGCGAGGGAGAGACTCTTCTTCAGAGGGTAAGAGACCCCATGAGCGCTTGCTCTCTTGACCCCGTGCACTAACGTTGGTGTTGCAGGGCAGGGCTACACGTGGTGAGTGACACACGTTAACTCGGACCAGAGCATCGTGACAATGCCTCTCTCCCCGGTGCTAGGTATTTCAGGGAGGAAAAGCTTTTCGCTGTTGCGGGTTTCTGCGGCTGCAGCCCGTTGGCTTCGTTGGCGGTTTTCCTATCTGTGCAGAGGCGATATCCAAGTTATCGCCTGAAAGAAAGTGCCCCTAAACTTTGCAATAAGCCCTGGAGCAAAAAAAAAAAAAAAAGAAAGGCATTAGAAATTGGAATTCCCTAAATTCCCACCTGCATTTTGAGTCCATCTCAGGGTGCCTTTCCTTCCCTCCACTTGCATTGCAGTTCGGACTGGGAGCCCAGTGCGAATGCTGCCCACGCCCATGGCTGCTCCGGGGGGATCAGAGCTGTCCAGGGGGGCAGCCGTCCAAATCAGCCCGGCTCCAGGGACATTTGGACCCACTTCCAAGCTGATACAGGCTGCACCACGTGGTTAGGCCAAGACCCCTGGGCCACCCTTTGCGATCGGCGTGCCCTTGGTGCTCCCCGGGCGACTCTGCGACCTGTGCACGTGCATCGCGTGGCCGCGAACTCCATTAGCCCTGGGAAGCGATGACCTGCGCTTGTCCCTCGCCCCTGTCCGCAGTGCTGGAAGGTGCATTTTTAAAGAATCCCAATAAATAAATAAGATCCAGACCTCAGATCCAGCACGAGCCGTGGCCGTGCCAGCTTCCCTCGCTCCGTGCAGCCAGCGTGCCTTGGCCAGTCGGGGTGGTTCGCACGCCACAGCCCGTTCAGTCCCTGGCTTGCCAGCTCCCTTATCCGCCTGATACCTTCTCACCATCCTAGCATCTGGGCCGTGGTTGTCCTAGCGTGGACGCAGGAAGCCCATGGGCAGAAGTCACACGCTCGTCTTGCTCGCTTGGTGGCTGTCATCTCCCTTGCAAAAGGAACAAATCCCGACCGGCAGCATAGCAGGGATGGGAAAAAAATGCTAAGGAGTTTGGCTTAGTAACTACTGCTGAGATGGGCAGCGGCCTCGGACACGTCTCACAGCATCCTCAGAAACACCATCGTACGATAACAATTTGAGGCTGGAGTCAAAGCGATGGTCTTAAGGTAGAAACATTGGGAACACCGGAAATTACTTATAGGAACGTTATACAGCAAGTTATTTCAAGCAGGTTAGGAGGGAGGGGATGGGGGAGCAGACATGGGTGAGAGGCAGGAGAGTTGAACTCGCCCTGCCTGAAGAGTGAAGACAAAGGAGAGAAAGCTGAATTTATTTTTGTACAGGAGTATTAAGGAATAATTTCCTCCGCTTTCTATTTATTTATTTGGAAGGAGGCATAGGGGAGAGAAAGGTAGGATAACCTTGGGCAGAGAGTCTGAAGAAACCCTTATACCCTTTTTTCCCTTTCCCGCAAGTGTTTGGAAAGCCAATAGCAGCGAGTCCTTTTTGTATACTATAGCCATTCATCGCTCAGCGGGGGGCTGACGAGTGTGCATATAGAGTGCGTGCCGGCGTGTGAACGCACCTAGCTGCAAAAGAGAATAGTTTGTTCACAATACAGTGGGGTGTAAAATAGCCCGGCTGCTGGCATGGGTAGTTAGGGTGAGCATCAATACGTCTCTTTATCAGAGAAGCCTTTCACTGAACAGGCTTCTGAATCAACTGTGCAGGCCCTAGACAAAAATGTACATTTTAGTTATCCCTCAGAGACATAATTACAGGAAAAAATAAGGACGGTGAGTTCGAATCTAGATTTCGGGGCCTTTTCTGTATTGCTCTCATGCATTTTATCATCCCGCTCTCCGTGAGCGTCAGGCTAGCGTTCGCACCGTTTGCCCTTTCCAGTCCGGCTTGTCCACAATCACCCCTGCCTGCTAATTAAAGGAAAGTTATGTCTCCATATCCCTGTTAATGTATTCCGCTGCCTGTTTTGGTGTACAGAGCCCTTGAATTCCTCAACCCTGTGTGCCACTGGCTTTCTCTGGACCACAGTGAAAGGTTTCATTCATGCCTTGAGTCCTGCCTTCTTGAATTACCACACCCTGGGCCTCTGCTCCTCAGCCCCGCTCTGTTTTCCTTTCATTAGCAGGATTCCCATACTGAATGTCTAGCAGGGGTTAGAAAAGGATGCTGCCTCTCTGCTAGCTGTAAGGATTGCCCAGATATCTGCTCCTTCACCCTGCCCCGCTTTTTCACCTAACACCTGGGGTGCCAACAAACCTGAATCCTTCGTTCTAGGCCAGTTATTTATTTTAATTGGGCTACAAACCCAATTGAAACAGGACTGTATCGTTCACCGATTAAAAACCAGCATGCACCATCTGTGATGGGCTGATGATCCAGAGAAGGATTGGGTTCAGCATATGGCAGGTTGTGTGTGTCTTTGGATGTGTTGTGTAGGCAACCTGCCGGGTTTTTAGAAGTGGCGTTTAATGGTGGGGACCTCAGTGTCGAGGGCTCCCGGGTTTGAGATGTCTGGGGGCTGATTTGATGAACGGAGGGTCCTGTTTGCTTCTTACCGACTCAGCACTTCCTGAACGTGCGTTAGGCCCTAAATTGCGGCGCTCGGATTAGTCGGCACTATTCAGCAGTCTGGGCCGGTGCCTGCTGAGCGCTGGTTTGAGTCAGTGCACGTGCGCGTGCATGCATTACGTATTGCTCCATGTGGGGATGAGGCCCTGGAGGTGCGTCTCAGACATACCTGCCTTTAAAATGTACGTGCGTGTCTGTCTCCCAAACTGGGAGTTTTGCTCCTATTTTAGCACCTGTATTTGTACCCGTTACCAACGGGAGCTAGGACAGAAGAAAACCTACTTGCAGACACTGGACCCCCATTGATCTGGTCCGTCTTGGCGGAGATGTACATAAGTTAGGGTGAACTGTTCTTTTAGACTTGAGCTGATCCTTGAGTATTTCCCAGGGTAAAATTAGACTCGGTTCTGCAAATGAGTTTTCTAAGGGGCTGACTTTGTGAAGAAAGAGAGGAAATGAGGTGCAGCTATAGCTTTAGCAGAGGCCTGACTGCAGTTATCCACATAAAAGCAGCCTATCTGGGCTATTCCTTTTTCTTTCTTCCTTGGTTGCCTCTTGGATCAGCTTTATAGCTGGAGCTTATCACAACATCTCACAGTCTGAAACCTTTTCAATCCAACGAGACAAATCTTTCTGCTGAAATTTGCAGTGACGGTCGTCGCTGATAGGAGCCGTGCACCCAGGTTCCTCGAATACTTTCAGGTATCCAGGTTTCGAATACTTTGAAACTCAGAGGTCCAAGGTACTTCCTCCATTTGCCATGCAAGTCTTTGTAAATGAAGAGACCTGTAGTCACGATAAAGGTCGGTGTCAGAGCCAGCCTGCAGGTTGTCTCAGGGGGTTGAACCTTGCAGTCCTCAGAAGGTGTGGATTCATTTCCCATTCGTGGGATGGCACCCCAGAGGCTGGGGCTCCAGCAGAAGCCAGATGTTGAACAAATGGAGAGGGAGGAATAACCCACATTGCACAGCTTTGTTCCCTCTGGGCAGTCTAAGGTCAGTGCTGCCTCTGCTTTCGTTCAGAGCCACGGCAAATTAATGGGGCCACATCAATGTGCTTTTAATATTGAACGCAGACTAATATTTCCACGTCTGTCTGGGAGACCCCGGCAGGCTTTAAATGCAAGGGAAGCATCCGCTGGCATTCAAGCTGCACTTTCCTTTGGGCACGTGCGTGACGTGCGTTTTCATGGCTGGCTCATTGAAATAACTGCCCACAGGACAGAGCTGGGGCACCATCCGGCAGTGGCAGTAAAACACGTGCTAGAATGAGAAGCAAATTAGAGCAGGCTAGTTTGCATGTGGATTTGCATATTTGCCCAGTGGCTTTATGGGGATTCCCAGGGCCAGCGATTTGATGTCTGGGTTGGGTTGGGAGCTTGGTGCTGTCTTGGGTGCAAACTTAGCATGTGGTGTTTGCAAGGTTTGCAGATCCCGTTTCTGAAAGCCTGGCCCGAGCAGATACAGGTGCACCCTGGGGCCGTTCAGATTTTCACAGATATGAAACTTTGAAGTGGGCATGCAGTGGGAGGTCTGGGATTCTGGTTTGGCTCGCTGTGCATCTAGTCAATCTTGCACAAAAAGTGGGAAAAAAAGAGCGTTTTGGAATCTGGGACACTGATTCACAGCCATAGTTTTTTTTTGTGACAACATATCAAGGCAGCTCATGCTGTGCCTTTCTTCTCCTCCATCTGTGTAACGGCTACCAGATTCCTGGAAATGACCTCTTCTTCCATCCTCTTCCAAGTGGCAAGTGAGCATCAGCAGGTCTTGAAGTCAACAGGCACCCAGGTCTGCATGACTTCACTTCTGTGTGAGCATCTGGCAGGGATGAAAGGAAATTGGGAGCCAAGTATATGTTCTGTCAGCCCACACAACCATCTGAGTGCAGAAGGGGACATCTCTGTGTCACATCAGCTGATCTCAGTAGCATGCAGTTGAATGGCCCCATCGACTGTGCCAAGGTATTAAAGGCATCAAAGTCAATGTGGGAGCTGGAAGGCACGTTTCAGCTATCAGCCCATGGAGAAATGTGTTGCAACTGGTAATAAAGGCAAGCGAGTGTCCAACAATCCTCTATTGAAACAGTGACCATTTTCCTATTGTTAAAACATGGACAGTATTAAATCAGCCTGTTTTATATGAAGAGCTTGGATGTGGGTTGGAAGTCCTTGCATTTATCCTATGTGGGAAAGACTGGGGTTCTTTACAGCTAATATCCAATATATTTAAAGGTTGAGCTCCAGATGGGAATCAACACCGCTGGGAAGGGAAACGAGCATTGTTAAAGTGAATTCAGAGTTCTTAACATAACGGGATGGCTTTTGTTTTCATGTGGCCTTATATTGTTAAGTGGTATTTATTAACGAAACATTTCATGCAGCGAAATGCACCTGGCTTTGATTTCTGTCTTGGACGAGGCGAATGTGGAGAACTTTGAAAAATTTGAAATAAAATTTTTCTTTTATTGTGTGTAACTAAATGTTCTCTCTGCAAGAATGGCGTAAGTGGTTTCATGCTGGTGGATGCAAAACAAACGGAGGACTACAGCATGCACGTTCATGGCTATTGTGTTACTGATGGGTGGTGCTTGCGAGAGAAAAAAAACCGTACGTGTGGGTCGAAGTGTGCTCTCCTAGCACAGTCTCCATTTGTAGTAGAGTAAATCTGTTGGCTTCCGTGAAGTTACTCTGGACTTGTATCAATTTAGCCAAAAGTGGAGTGACTCAGCGTCTGTTTTACTTCTCTTGCTACAGCAGGATGCCTGGATGTGTGCAATTCTGTTCAGTGTGCAATGCACATTCTATGCGTGGGTGTAAAATTTTAAATCATAGTCATTTTCTCAATGTAATAGATGTTAAATTAAAGGTAAGCATGCCATTGGCATTCTCCAAAGAATAGGTGACATGCTAGGAAAGCAATACACTAGATATGTGCTTGGCATTGTATAGGAAGTATCTACCTAGCCAGCTATATAATATATATATAGAGAGAGAGAGAAATACCTATTATCTATCTATATAATATATATAGCTAGCTAGCTAGATAGATACCTAGATAGCTAGATAGCTATGTCTATACTATACATATAGATAGATATGTCTATACTATCATATGGATAGATATATCTATACATATAGATATCTACCTATATATACATATCTATATAGATAGATATATCTATAGATAACTATATGTATATCCAAATCTATCTATATTGATATAGCTATCTAGATAGATCAAAATCTATCTATAGCTATATTTTATCTATATATATATATCCATATATCCTATGCAATGTCAAATATATGTGCACATATATCTATATCTATAAAAAGATCTCTCTCTATATACAGATGATAGATAGATAGCTATATCACACATATATGTAGGGTATATATATATGACTATCACATATACTATGCTTTATATCCTGCTCAGTTTTGAGGGACTGTTCATAAGCTTAAAGGTAAGCCCATGCAGAAGGCTTTTTAGGATTGGGGCCATGGTATCAGAAGTTAGGAGTCTGGGAGCCAGGACATTTGGAGACTGCTCCCAGCTCTCATTTGCTGCGTGTCATTCTGCTCAGCTGGGGTCACTGGTCCGTCTGTAGAGTGGGTACAATATAGCCATGCATGTTAGCACTGGATGGAAAACAGGGCTGGACAGCTGTAACATTTTCAACCTGGCTAGCTTCAGCTTTTCATCAAAATGGGGGTTTTTTGAGATTGCAAAGCACTTTGAGCTCCTTTGATGCTGACGAGCAAACATTACTATACGCGGGCTCTTCATTGCCTAATTGAAGGGAACGAGGGAGAATCTGTAGTACAGGGAATGGCACGGGTGCACGCGGTGCAGCTCGCTCACGCGTTAACTGACAGAATCAAGCATGAAATGTTCTCGTCTGTAAGAGCGACAAAAGTGGGAGATCTTTGGTTGCTTTTGAGGCTTAAAAAAAGATGTTCAGTGTAAGCAATTTAAGCCCACATGTGCTTTATTACAAACGGTGCCAAAAATTTGCTCTAAACGGCATATTCCAGTCTGCACAACCCAGAAGGTCTTCTTTCTCACAACTCTCTTGCCGCTGTTCCTGTAAATAAGCACGCATACTTATGTATGCTGCATTAGCAGCTGCTTGAATGACATCCCGGGGAGGCTTTTTATTGACATGCCACTTGATTGTTGGGATGAGATGACACATAACAGCCCGCAGGGAGGCAGCTACGTAAGCGGTGATCATAGCACGAAAGAGGAATTCGATCTCTCTCCTCTGCAAATCCACGTTGGCTTCGCATGGGCTTCCCCATGCTACAACCACGCCTTCCAAAAGGGGATACTAGGCTAATCCCTGTTTGTCTTTTTAATGATGAAAAGACAAAAACCCAGAAAAGTGTTATTTAACAAAGGCACAAACAAATCTGATGGTGAATCGGGTGGGGGGACCGGGGCCAACGTCTACTTCCACTGACACGTGCGTGCATCACGGGCGGCTGCCCTCGCCTCAGTGGAAGCAGGGTCTGATTCTGCTCGGATTGACCCCAGTGTCAATCAGGACGCCCTGCTCCAAAGTTGGCCGAGCCCCACTGGCGTAAGCGAGAGCAGATCTGGGGTCAGGCGGACGCGTGCCTTGGCTGCTGGAGCCGATCGGTGCCAGCTTTCCTTCCCCTGGCAGGAGTTGAGACACATTGCCATGTGAGATTGTTTCCCAAAAAGGCCTGAAAATGCAATCCATTATCTGATATTTCGCAGCAGCTTTTTTAATTAAGGCTTTGGCTAAGGTTTGATTAAAAGGGGGATGTGTCCCTCTCCCCCCCACCCCCCCGCCGCTTTGATTTTAATTTTTTTTTCTTTTCCCTTAAAGACTTGGCATGTGCCCATGCCTGTCTCCACACCATGGAGCTACTTTTCCTCCCGTGTCGTATTTTCAGCCGGGCTTTTTTATTTTTCCACCCTCCCCTTCCTAGCAGAGGTGCAGATAAATCACCATGGGCTCTGCTCAGCTTGTCTCCTGCTCCTTAGACTAACTTCTGTGCGCGCTACTGGCTGGTGAAGCTCGGAGGGGGCGTGAGCTGCAAGTCTCCGTGCCTGTGGTCAGTAATGAAGACTTCTCTTTTTATACACAGATTACTGAGGAACTGCACAGGGCTAGACTGTAGCTCTTAATTCCCCGACTTTTTTTCATTTTAAACCTTCTCGGAGGAGAACGCAGCCCCTCCGCCCAGCGGCTTTATCATGAGGTGAGTAAATTCCCCCCCCTTTTGTCACTGAGGTTTGCTCGCCGCCGTAATGGAAACGCTATTTTTCTTGGGGATAAAGAAGGGGAGGAAGAAATGTGCTGCTTGCCACATGTCAGTGCTCCGGGTGTTTCGTACCTCCGCTCCCAGCACAGGCTTCAGCTATTTCCTAGGTTGTGTTTGCTTTAGTAACGTGCCTCGCTGAAGGGCCCTGCTTTCGGAGCCAGGAGCGTTTCACTGAAACTTTTTTCTTCTTGCCTTTAATTTGCACTCGGCGCCCTGGGGAGCCGTAAAAGGCCGCTTCCCCGCCCCAAAGGGTCTCGGCTCTCCGTGGCATCCCAAGGCTTTGACGAGGAGCAGAGTCCTCCTTCCCTTCTGCAGCTCAAACTTCCCATTTCTTTCTTCGCCCTCTGTGCCAGGGGCGCCGCTCCTGTTGGGTGCCAGTCCCCATCGCCTCGCGCTTCGAGGAAGGAGCCTGGGCTCCTGCTGTCAGTGCCTTCGCGGCCGGGCGACGCGGTGATTGTCCCCCCCTTCCCCTGGGTCTAGCAGAGCCAAGGAGCTAATGCCCCGAGTTCATCTGTTCAAAAAAAAAACCAAGCGGAAGATAGATCAGCTCATCTGCTGAGCAGAGAAGTCTCCTTTGATGTGAGCTCTTCCCCCCCAGCCACCCTTTTTCTTTTTCTTTAACCCTTCCCCTCTTTGCTGGATTGCACTCAGGAGAGCTCGGCGTGCGCTTGCACACGCACGCACGATGACACCCACGCTTTGAAGCAGCCCCACTGACAGCTGGCTTTTCCTTGCCCCTTCCGGGGGATACCCCACCTTTGGGAGTCCCCACTTCACAGGGGCTGATCAGGCGGCGGCCGGCGCGGTGTCACACATGCGCAAACCTGTTGCGCCTTCCCCCCCTCCCCAGGAACCTGCACGCCGCGTGCCAGAGGTGTTTTCTCCCCCCACTCCTTGCTTTCTTGCATAGGAAAGAAAAGGGGTCCTGCCGCTTTAAGACAGGAGTCACTTTAAGTGACTTTCCATTTGCTTCGTATGGAGAGCTGAGAATTGCGGTTTCCCATATTTCCTTTGAATTGTGTGCAGTAGTTAGAAGGAGTTTAAAAAAAACAACTACTGTATGGGCTGGGAGCTTTTCTTCTGCAGCAAGGTGGAGGAGAAATCCTGCAGATATTTGGAGAAGTGAAGCAGCAGCAGCAAGGTTTTGTGGTTTCGTTTGGGGTTTTTTTTTTAATTCAATCTTTTCCCAGCGCGGTGTCAGCACATGATGAATGGTCTGAGGGAAGATGCACGGGGGCTGACAGGTCCCTCCTCGGGGTGATGATAACCGCCTCTTTCGCATCGGCGCCCAGGCCGGTGGCGTGCCGTCCCTGCTGCCGCGCAGGACCGCGGCGCTCCCTGTCGTCCCACGGCGGTGGCTCTGGGCGCTGCGTGCCAGACGTGCGCCCGCCGGGTTGGGGTTCACCGCTCCGACGTGACCCTGGGGTGGGCCGGCTGGCGGGGTTGAAAGCGTGCGCCAGCTGGGGAGCGGCATACACTGGGCAGTGCCCCACCAAATTCATTGGCACTCGCTTCTCATAGTGTTTGCCCTGCAAAAAAACGAAGCAGCCTTGAAGGGGGGGCTGGGGAAAAGACTCTGTTTCCTCAATTAACTGGGACTCGCGTTCTCTTGCCGAACGGAAGGCAGCGCGCTCCAGCCTCTGGATTTGCAGAGCTTTCTCACAGTGCCAAGTCTGGTTATACGGGGACTTTGGAGTGTGAGATTGAGTCACGCTCTGCTAGTTAACTCCTGAAAGGCCGAGCCGCTTCGGAAACATCTTCCTACTCATGCAGAATTAAAGCGCCCGCCTGCAGGCCTTTGGAAAGACCTCCTCCGCCCCGGTGCCAGCCGGGCCGTGGGGTTTTACCCGGCCTGACGGGGCGCCATGAGAACGGGTGCGATTTTTCATGGCAGCGATGGTTGTATTTTAGCACCGTTACTGTCCTGGACGAGAGACGCGTCGTTAGCTGGGCTAGTCTGAAGTCGGATAGGTTTGCACCTTAGGGACGAACCGAGGCAGATGCATAGCACGAGCTTTCGTGAGCTGAAGCCCACTTGATCGGGTGCAGAACAAAAATAAGAGAACCAGAGGATCCTATAGCACTTTTATTTGCGCAGAAATTCCCATGGACTCCTCCTCTGCATAAAGACATGTAAAAGCTAAGCACTTCGACACGTACTTCACTGATTCAATTCGATTATACATAGTGCGCTTTTGGATCAGGGCGCACACAGCAGTGACAGGGATGGCTTTTGCCACTGCAAGCATAGTCACATCTGACACGAAACACAAGTTACACACTGCACACTCGTCCAAGACAGTGGGTTCATTCATGATTGCAGAGGACGTGCCAGCAGGCAGAGTGCAGTTGCCTCAACTGCATTTTCTCCTGGACTCATTTGCTGAAAAGTGACCTGGGATGTTTAATAATCAAACATCTCCGGGGCTTTAGTTTCATGTCCCAAGCAAAGGAGGAGTCGCTGTGGGGCAGACTGGGTGGATGCTGGTGGGGAGGGGAGCAGACGGCTGGGCCACCGATACCACTTCCTGCAGCGCGTGTTTCGATCTCGGAGGTCCTCCATCCAACCATTGACAAGGCTTGCAGGAGCTGATGAGAGCTCAGCTCACAGCATGCATTTGCAGGTGGCCTGAGCGGCAGTGTGGTTAGAGATAGCCCTTAAAAACAACCTCCAGAGCTGCACCTAATGTCCGATGGCACGTGTCCTGCTTACTCTGGGACCCTGGCGAAGAGAAGGCAGGGTAGATTTGCTCCTTATGGACTAGTTAAGCAAAGATGCGCACAGCACGTGCTTTTATGAGCCCAAGCTCACTTCATCAGGTGCTGTGATAAAAGGTATAAAAGGAGACTAGAAATGAGCACAAGTGACCTTTAAACCTACTTTGAGGCCTCTCTGTACTGCAGAAAGGGGGTTGGAGACCTGGCGTTTCCATCCCACATCCGAGAGGAACCGACAGGTAAACTCGCTTGGTCCGCTCTCATCCCAAAGCCCCTTTGCACCACGCTGGAAAGCAAAGAGGCCTTAAAAAGGATCCAGCATAACTTGTGTTTAATATACACCTACTCGGAGGAGTACAAAGGGGCTTTAATGTAACTCAGTGTCTGCTCAGTGGGACTGTTGGGAATTCATTCGGCAGAGAACTTTCCTCGGGCAGAAATCCAGCTTTTATTTTTGAATCTCAGGTATGCAGATGTGAATAAAGTCATTTCAGTGAAGCCGCAGGAGTTAGTCCTGATTTACATCTGCGGACATGAAATCCGAATACGGCTTCTGAGGACTAGCTCCGATGTGAAGGAAGCATTTTCTTTGATTTGCACAGTCGTTTGTGATCTTGGCTGGGAATGCCTCATTTAAAGGGTTTCAAAAGCAGTGCATTTGCCATCTAAGAGTCTTTGCCTGCCTCTTTTCCCTTTAGAGGCTGCAAATTCAACTCCATGCTGCTATTGCCATAACGTCCTGCATTGCTTGATGTTCCCATTGGTCGGCTATTGTAGGGTCGCCTCTGAACGGTGCGGGATACACACGGATGTGTTCCCGAGTACGAGGCCACATGCTTTTCTGAAGCTTTTTTCTTAATGAGCATCTTCCCGTGCTCGCTTGCTGGCTGTCGCAGGGGCGCTTACAAGTGCTGAGATGCTGGCGCTTCTGGGTTTGCCTTTTTTTTTGAAGAAGGGTTTGCATCAGAGTAAAAAAAGCACGAACATTTCGATGGAGATTGGTGATAGATGAGCAGGAGGTGAGGACTGATCGCTGACAGCATCCTAGGAAACAGCCAGGGTTGCACGTTCGGGTCTTGCCCTGGGAATCTGAGCTCGTGTGAAGGATAGAGTTCACGTACCCGAGGTCGTCTAGGGGACGTCCCTGGTAATGCCGTGGGAAGAACGCATCCCGCATACGGCAGCAGGGGTCTGGCACGCTCAGACGTGGCCTTTCTCCAGGTCTTTTCTGGGCGATGGGAGCTGTGGCTCTACATATAGGGTGGCAGCGTGGACCAGCGGGCAGAGCACAGGCCTGAAAAGCAGGGGACTGGGTTTCTGCTCCTGCTTCTGCCACTGGCCTGCTGGTATGTGATTAGGGGGAAAGTCCTTCCCCATCTGCCTGCCTTGGTCCCCCCCTCTGTAAAATGGGAAAGATGCCTTGGCTTTAGGGACCGAAGTTTCACAAACCGGTTTGACCCAAATCAGTTAAGTCTGATACTACATTCAACCAGGTTTATCTGAAACCAGTTTCAGCCCTTTTGAAACTGGTTTATGTGCACTGAGCTTCTGTTCTGTTACAGGTTTAAACCAGTTTCTGATCACTTCAACCAGTTTACATGAGACTGCTGTCCCTAGCCAGGCAGACAAGGGTCTTTAGGTAAATCCAAGACTTCTGCAAGTCTGAATATTAGTAACTGGTTGTATGGCTAGTTAAATCTGAGCAAGTGATTGCATGTTCATATCCAACATCTTTTATTAAACCAATTCAATGGTCTAATAAATCCATAAGTGATGCTGGATCCAACTCAAAGGTCCAATAAAAGATATCTGATTTACCGAAAGAGCCTTGTCTGCCGATGTCCTTAGACCACCGCGGCTACAAGCAACACCCCCGGAACATGGAAATATCGAATTTGGCTTTAGGCAGCACTTTTAAGGAGGATGGTCATTGCGTAAGCTCCTAAAAATCATTTATCCTCTCTCTCCTCCTTTTCCACGGACCTCAGCAGACCAGCAATGTCGAAGGAGTACACAGACGGGTCACCAAGTGTCACTAAACTTTGCTAAAGAATTTGTTTGTAGCTTTACTCCCTCTTCCCGGGACATTGGATTCTGGCACGACCCCTCTCTTGCTGCAACCAAAACAGTGATGTCACTTTAACTTCTGGTAGGGCCAGAAAACTGTGTCCCGGTTCATTAACACTGGGAGGTACTGCTCATTGTTTGCTGCCTTCTACATGAGCACACTGTGTCTACAACACTTCAGTACAATGCAAAGTATTATTAATGTGATTCTTCCTTCAAAGCCTCAGCTCCCACTGCCATACCCCAGCAAGCTGCAGTGTTTGAGATCTCGCCTAAAATCCATCCAGCTGTTTCTCTCCTTCGCTGTCCTCATCTGATCACAGCTTAGCTGGCAGTCGGCTTCCTGGCATCGGTCCGAACGAGGTACCCGGTGACGTGCCAGGCAGGCATGTGCTGGTTCCCAAGTATGTCAGTGTTGGGAGTATGGATCCGCTCTTTCTAGCTCAGTCTCGTGGTTATCAGAAGCCATGGGGGCAGAAAGGTAGGGCAGGGCCCGTCATAGCATTCAGTCTCACACAAAATGCAGGGGCCAGTGTGCACCTGGGCAGATTGCTGGAGTAAATCCCCCCTCCAGCCAGCAGCCATGTGAGGTGGACACACAAGAATGGCCCCCTGCATGTGGAGGGAAGGGCCAAAGACCCCTGTTTCCCCGCATCCCCTGATCTCTTTGCAAGTGCCAGGATGCAAGCTAGCTGATGAAGGCTGTTGGTAATTGTATTCAGTGGGGTTTGGTTTAATTTTTAATCATTTCACAAAAGGGAGAGAGAGACTCATTTTCTTCGGTGCATGCAACTGATCTGATCGTGCACCTGCTTCTGGCACTCCTTGGCTTGGAAATTACCCGTTGTCTTGTTTCGTGAGCAGGCACGAGATCACCTTAAACAATAACCCATCCGTGCCTAACACCGTGGCTGCTGGAGGGCTGTCTGGCACTGATCTGTGACCCTGTCGGGCCCTGCTACACCTCAAGTGAAAGCTGGATAGGAACCAGCTATAGAGTTGTTACACGTTTTCAAGTGCTAACTTGATAGCTGGTTGTCTCTTTTTATACTTGGAGAGTTCTTTTTATCACGTGATAATTACTTTGCACGCGGAGCTGGTCCGAGTGTATTGCACAATTCACCAGTTAATTGTGTGATGATTACTTTGCACTTGTGGCCAATCTAAATGTGTTGCATGATTAACCAGTGAATTGCGTAATATGTGTAACGTGTAGCAGGGGCCTTAAATGTCTGTTCGTCCATGGAAGTAGAGCCAAGTCTCCCCGAATGTCTAGCACTGGTGAAGCTGGAGGTGAATGGCTTCTCTATGTCTGAATATCAGTGACTGGTTGCACGGCTAGTTAAATCTGAGCAAGTGATTGCATGTTCATGCAACATCCCAAGGCTGCGCAGGGCAGGAGAGCATCAGTGGGCTTGCTCCATCCCATATCCAGGCTGCAGCTGGGATATCTCTCCATGGCACTGAATCTACAAGGGAAGTGCTGTCTTATATCTTGGTCTCATCCCTTTGGAGGCACTTCCCTATGCCATGGGGATCATGTCGTGCACCCCATATCATAGCCAGGAACAGGGTTGGGAGTAGAGCTCCCTTCAGAGCTGGCACTTGCCTCCATGCTCATTTGGAAGAGCAACTGAGGAGTGAGATGGGGCACTCCCATCCCCAGGGGACCAGGAGGGCTCTCGAGCTCATTTTAAAGCATGGCAGCACTCAAATTATAAAACCACAGCAGGACTTCCCATAGCTAGACAGAGATCTGCTCATACAGGCATGAGAGAAACGTGGCCTGGAGTGAATGTCAGCATCCCTTTAAAAAAAAAATTCCTTTATGCTTTTGCTGGGGCTCTGCTGCTGCCTTAGGATAACTATCTTCTCCACCTGCCATCGCCATGCGGAGCTATCTTGCCATGCAGGGTGTCAAGTTATTTAATTCCCTCTCTGTCAAGCTGTCTTGTTTAATCAGTCCTCACCTACTCGATCGCAGGTTAAAACCCTGTTGGGGGAGACACCGGGGCTCCCTGTCTGGAAAAAAAAATCCCTCCTCAAGGATGCAAATTTCCTAGGTGTTGCTCAGTCGTGTGGTTTTCTTTCCAGCGGATCCGTGCTGTCAGGGCCCCACAGACTCTGTGGCGGATGAAAGCGCTTGCTCTCACTCCTCTCACTTTCTGGCTGCAAATAGGTTGTTTTCAGAGGCTTCCAGGATGGAAATGAGTTGATCAGGAATGACAAGGCTGGAATAATAGATCTACGGCATGAGTTATCACCGGATTACCCCAGCAGAGCTCCACTGAGCTTGCAAACAGAGTAGCACAGTGATGCTTCAGGAAACAATGCCACCCCTCTCGAGGCACAGACAGAAGTAATGTTTGTCGCATGATTGTGCCCTTGAAAGCTCTCTACCGACGTGCCCTAATAGAAGAGCATGACTGCAGAGCACACTGATCCTGGGACAAATTAACCCTCATTGTATGAGGGTTCAAATGAAGGTGGTCCGAGATGGGGGGCTCCAATCCGCCCCCCACACTCCAGAGCAGGTTGGGGAATCTCCGTAATGGACCTCCCTCCCCTGCCTTCTCCCACTCATCCTGAGACGGCATCAGAGCTGGGAGAGGGGTTGGCAAGGCGAGGGGAAGCCGTTACAGACCTGTAGCCTCTCTCGCTGGATTGTCTCCAAAGTTGAGCTCGATCCCCAACCCTTCTGACCCAATAGCAAATGTCTGTTGGGCTGGGAGAGTTGGTCTAACTCATGGCGTTTTCTGCGCTTCTGTCTGCACTTTCAGTTCCTGTTCCAAGGCTTTGAGTCCTCTCTGACTCTCTTGTCCCTGCAATCAGTGCTGCAGCCATCCCAGGGCATTGCAAGAAGCCTCAACTTTTAGGTAAGGGTCAAAGGAGTCGGGCACGAGCTGCAGGAGAAAGGCATCCTGCTGCAGTGCAGCCTGCTCTAGTTGTATGGGACGGGAACACCTCCGTTCTTACCCCTGCGTCTGCCACCAGGTCACTGCGTAGTTGTTGGGCAAGCGTTCTGTACAATGGGCACAGCATTGCTCACCTCTCCTGGGGCGTGTCTGACCCTTCACTAGGCCTTGCAAGACAGATTGTTGCCAGCATGACTGAATTCAGACCTAGAGAGGGCAGAAAGACGCGTGCCCATTTAAACTGGTCCCTTTCCCTGGTGTTCTGGGATGGCGCTGCCTGTTTAAATAGACAGTGCCTTGTTTTAATGGAATCCTCCCATGCGCCACCCCAGTTGTGGGAATTGTTGTCAGATGCCAGCTGTGGACCACGGCATTTGGGCGCAAGCCCGTCTGTTTTCCTGGTACGTATCGGTGGCTGGGAAGCACATTTTTCTAATTGACAGACAGTGAAACACGGCATTTTACAGCGACAAGAGGAAGCCAAGAGTCTATCAAAAGTGCTGTTAAACTGGAGCAGGAGAACATCCAGAGCCCCTCTCCAGTCGATGCAGTATAACTGACCTGCCTTAGCCAGTTTGGGACCAATAATTCACTCAAGTTTGCATTTAATTGCAAACGTAAAAAAAAAAAAATAATAATAATAAGCCTGTCGCTATTAACAACAACAAAGCCTTGAACCACACTTCAAAGTTGGGTTTCAGGGACTGTTGCATACCTTTTAAAAATAGCCTTCCGAGCGGTGCCAAGTGCTAAATGGATTGCAGAGAGCGGGTCCAGCACATGGGCCTTTCAAAGAGCACAGCAAACGCTGCTCTGCCGTCAGCTGCTCTTTGTGACTCAGCCGAGGATTTGGAGGAAGAGAACTTGCATGGTCCACAGACCAGGCCCCCGGTGAGCTGTAGCAGCACCCTGTATTTCTCAACACGTCTTGGCCAAGATTTCCTTCTCTTGTGTCCCCCCCCTCCCCAAAGTGGAAAATACACAGTAGCAGAGAAGCCATAACAAAGACTGCAATCAGTGCCCAAAACCAGAGTTTTAAAGGGATGGTGTTAGCTTGAAGGCCTGGCCATTGCCATGTTATTTTAAATATCACCCTAGGTTGGGATCTTGGGGTTGGGTGCTGTTTGAACACCTCATAAGAGGCTATTTTATCAGGGGAGGTTGAGGTTAGATATTAGGAAAAACTTTCTCACGAGGAGGGTAGTAAAACAGTGGAACAGGTTACCCAGAGAGGTTGTAGATTCTCCATCCATGGAGGTTTTTAAGGGGGCTGGACTAGATGTGACCTCCTGAGGTCCCTTCAACCCTCATTTTCTATGATTCTGTCTATAGCTGCGAGAGCGTATAACTTAAAGGGACCTGACAGACAAAGGGTCAGAGGGGAAACTGAGGCACAGCTGCAATCTGCTGATCAGTGGCAGAACCAGAATGAGAACAGCCCATCCGGCGCCCCTCGTTACAAGCCCCTGCCTCCCAGCTGCACGGACCCAGGGAATCGTGCAAACCCAGATGCGAGGCTGTTTCTGAGAGCCCTCCTGCTCTACCGCCTTTCCTGACATTTGCATTTTAAATCCCTTGTAAAAGCTGTGTGTTTTTCTGCTCCCTTGCCTGTGGTGAGAAGGGTCTTTTGAGTGAGCTCATCCCACCCTTTGCAGTTGGGGAATGGGGAAGCTGTGCAGAAAGTGCTGCGTGAATACACTTGAAAAGCAGGATTTTTTCCTTGCTAGCTGCACTCAGTCGTGGTCATTTTAGGGCTAGGTCAATGCAAATATTTCAAATGATATTGTGACCTGCGTGTTGTCAGAGCCCACTTAGTCTCAGCTTTATATCAGACTGGATAGCGCCTGGGCTGTGGAATTTGTGATTCGCTCATGCTGCGATCTGAGGTTTTGATTCCAGCTGTGTTAGACAGCACGACCGGACATTAACAGCAAAAAACTGAAACACCTGCCTTAATCATGTTGCTACCTGCATGCATGCTCAAACCTTTTGCTGGATTGAGGCTGTAGTCTGCAGTTCACATCAAAGCACCTCCCAGGTATTTGACAGGCGCTTGCTTTTCCTGTACCTGTGGCTGCAGCCTGCGGAGATGGCCGAAGGCAGGCCGTGCTTGTAGCTCATCCCTCGCACCTTGGGAAATGCACCCATAACCACTGCCGTTCACAAGCTGGGATTGGGCAGCTCTCTCACAGCTTTTGCACCCTGCCAGGTGCCCAGCTACTCTATAATGCATATGCTAACACAAAGTGCACGTACAGACCAGCTACTCAAACTTCATGCTTGCTAATTCCTCCTGTGAACAGGACTTTTCAATGGAGAGCTGTAGACAGCCAAAACACACCTCTCTTTGAGCGCTTGTACATGATGCGTATTGTTAGAGACGCGTTACATGAACGGCATGAAAAATTGCCGTTTCGCTAAGTTGGTTCCGTGTGCAAATATACATTGATGGGTTTTATCGTGGCAGGTTTGGGTTTATCGTGGCAAGCTAGACCACGTCGGTCTAGGTGAACTTGGCTAGAGCTGGACCCGAGTCTCAGACTGCCTAAAGCTCTTACTGTTTTATGAACTCTTATTTAACTGTAATGGCTAATAAACATTGTGGAGAAATGAAGTTGCTGATAAAGATTAAGCCTTTCCGCCTGTGTCTTTTGATTAAGACGGTACATCTTCTCCCCTCTTCCCTCTCTGAGACCTTCCAGTCTCAGGGGACAGATGAAACACTTTACTTCCAAGGTAAAAAACCAAACCCATTAATGGGCAGGTCAGGAAATTATTTTATTTCAGTGCACTTTATACTTCACAAATGCGCAAAACTAACTGCCCAGAAGATTGCTATTAAGATTGTTTTAGTGACTAAGAGGATGGCTATGAACAATTTCCAGGGCTTTGATTTAGTCAAAGCAAAACAGCCAAAAATTGCACTGTGTAGAAAACAGGGCTGAGTAAGCCGGTAAAAATAAGTCTTGCTCTCATTGCAGTAGGGACTCACTGGCCCCGTCCCGTCGAGAAAACCAGATGGCCGTGCCAGGTGGAATTTGTTCCCAGATGGGCCCTCACCATAGCCATTCTCTATGCCTTGGCCATCATGTGAAGCTGGCTTCGTCCACCTCTGTTGAGGAAGAGTTTTTGAGTTGTTGTGCTCAAGAAACAGTAGGTTTGGAGCCGTTACGTTCCCGGAGTGGTAGGTTACTAGTAGAGTTTATTATCTTACAGGGTTTGCACAAAGGACTGGAAGCCAGTTGAGGCAAATTGCTATCTACCGTAGATGAAAGTTGGCTCCCAAGAAGAAGGAGACTGCATTTAACTCCGGGAAAAGCTCTCCATATTTGAAGCATGCTTTTCTTGGAAGGCTACGCTGTATTTATGTGGGCTGGTATGTGGGGAATAATTAGAACCTCATCCCAACTACTTGACGAGCATGTTTTCCAGTCTAGATGTTGACAGGTCAGGCTATCAGGCCATCCCTTTATGCCTAAAAATGTTGACATTTTATCTTTGCTGAAAACAAGACCGGGACTCGTGGAGTTCTTGGCCCGCAGAGGATGACACTTGTTTTTTACAGCGTGCCCGTGGCACCTACGCTGCTTCGCATGCATGGAAACGTGCTGGGGCTCTGTTCCTAAATTAGACCTAATGCAATGAGGCCTGTTAGAGACCGTCAGGTGGAGACTCACGTATGCATGATGAGGCCCTGCACCTCCAGCAAGGGAGTTGCTCGTGAGTGAGTCAGTACCGGGGAGAAACGTTGAGATGGATGCAGTTGCACCCTAACAGGACTGCTGGTAGTCCTTGGGCAGCCCCGCAGAGAGACTCTATTCGGGGCTTTCACTTACAGCTCGGCATCTAACCCAAAGGGGCTGGGAATGAGGCTGGCAGAGGCAAAGGGGGACCTGGAGGGGGCACTTGGTGCTAGCTGCTTCTTGCCTTTTGGGGTTGAACTGAGTTTTTCAAGGCTATATTTAAAATTCTCGCGTGAGGAGGGCTCAAGAAGCCCTTTGGGAAGGCAAGGCTGCTCGGTTCACCAGGCAGCTGCTCCAGAAAAGGAGGGTGGAAGGGATCTGTTACGTCCAGAGCTCGTCGGTGCAGAATGCGTTCTGAAGGGCGCGCCGACCCCGAGTGTCCTGGGACGTAGGTTGAGGTGAGAGAGACGTCCCCTCCTGTCCTGCTCACCGCGCTGCTCCATGGCATGGCTGCAGTCAGCGCCGTTCTGCACTTCCCTGTCCTGTGTTCCCCACCAGCCATCGAGACAGGGATGCCAGATGGGCCGGGTTAGTCATCCCTCCTGGCATGCCTGTTCTTGAGCAAGCACAATAATAAAGGGGAGGGGAAGGATTGTTTTGCGGTCAAAGCAACAGACGGGGAATCCAGAGGTCTGGGGTCTATGCCAGTATTTCAGGAGTTCTTGCTCTGGCTCCTAAATAAGAGGCCAGGTTTGCAGATCTGGCCTCCTAGATCGCTGCTGCTAGCTCTGCAGAGGGGTCCAGGAGCAATGCATTTGATCTCCGCTCATAGCCCACTTTGCAGTGGGATAAAGAGGTTGGATTCGCTCCTGCTCACAGAGTGCTTTGAGATCCTTGCAAGGGAAGTGTGTTAGGGATGCAATAAATGTTGGATGGGAATGACCCTGAGACCATCTCAGCGCTCACAGATCTCCGTTACTTTGGGCTCTCCGGCAGGCTTTGGGTCAGGCCCTGCAAGTGTTAATGAATTAGATCCGTGCTTCCCAAATTGGGGTCCACGACACCATGATAAGCGAGTGATCCAGTGCTCCCCCGTGGAGTCTTGTTTGATAATTAGGCTGAATGGGGATATCGCCGAGACGCTGAGGCAAGTCCAAACTTTTGGGGAGCTGTTGAATGAATGTTGAGTTCAAGATCGTAGAGTGAATCGAACGGCCACGTTGGGGATTTCGGGCTCCAGCCTTGGCCCCCCTGCACTGACACTTGGTTAATGCTGCCTAGCAAGCATTTTCAACAGGAAATCAGTCGTGGTAGTAACACCGCTGATATGTTAATCACCCCCATTTGTCAGTAGTTTGTTCTCTATTAAAAGCCTTGCTGCTGAAACATATTGGAGAAGAAACAGGATTGTTTTTGTTCATAACATTTGCAAAGCAGCCCCGACACAATGTTTTTCATTTCCTCTGTACATTAATGAAGATGGGAAGGGCAAAGCTATGCGCGCCCAGTGACCTCAATGCTACCGAAACAGCCAGCGAGAGGAACACAATGGGCAGGCTGTTTTGACGGCTCTGGCACTAGCTGGCGGTGTGCTAGTAACACAATGGTATTTTTCTTGGCAGGCTTTCAGAGCCGTAACGGGGAGATGGCTACAGGGTGTCGCAGTCAGGGATGATTCCCACGTATTACTGGCAAAATTTCTCCGCACAATAGCATCTCATTGTAAGGAAAAAATTACTCCCCTTGCTACCATGTCGCTACTGAACATAGAAAATCACAGAAATTAGAGGAAATACTTGCATTTCTTCTGTGTAATCTCCTGGGCACGACAAAGATGGAAGTATTTATCTGGCAATCTTAGTCTGCTTTGCCTAGTCAGCATGCCCGTGAATAGTACAGATCGTTTGTTGGGCTGTCACTCCAGAAATCAGCGTAGCCAGATCCTAGCGAGCAATGATGTCGGGTCCTGGACCGGGCGTCCGGTAGGTAGAACGCAGCTTAATGGGAAAAGTGAACTTGGCCACTAGCAAGAGATTAACCAAGTGTGAAATTCGAAGCCATGGTCTTTTAGCACGGAAATAATCACAATAACTATGGAAAAAAAGGAGGAGTCAGGTTGAAATTAGAGCTGTGTGGATAATTGATTCTTCAGTGTTGTGGCTGCACTGAAACATTTTAAAAACTTCCTATTATTTGTTGAGTGTATTTGTTTCCCTATGAAATTTAGCTAAATTTAAGCTGGAAACCTTGTTTTGGAAAGGGAACGTGTTGATTTATGATCTTTTCTCACATACAACATGCACCTTTACCTCCTATGCCTCCCCCCACAAATTGAGTCGGGAAGCTCACTTTCTGCCTGGGGTAGAAACACCGTGCTTGGATTCCTCCTCCCCCGTTTAGCGGTTGTGGCATTTCTATTCAGGCAGTTAAGGGAGTTAGTTGGCTTAATGGCTCGTTGTTCTTCATTCTGGAGGTGTTAACGATCGTTTCTCCTTGTTAATAGTCTGGACGTGCTACAAATGGAGCTCACTATTCTTAGGGCAATTTTGCTGTCATCTCGCTCCTCCTGGTCTCTGCTGCCCTTTCACAACCTTGGAGGTTTTTTCTGAAGTCCTAGATCCACCCCTGGAGACCAGACTTCGGCAGCAGGTCGGGTTTTTATTTAAGCAGGAAAGGGAGAGTGACAGCCCTGTTCCTGCTTAATGTAGTCCTCACTCTAGAAAAAAAAACCCTTTTTCCTTCATTTTGCCTTTCAAAAACTAAGTGCTTATTATATTCTGGGGTGTGTTGTATGTGAGAAACTATGGTGTTTGAATTTCCCTTCATTTTTAGCCAAAACAATTGGCCAGTTTTTGACACAAGTTTGCAAATTGTTTGGCCAACCTGAAGCAGCATTTATTTGGGTGAAGAAGCTATTTGGCAAAAAAAAAATCCACACGGATTGTAGATGATTTGATTTCATCCCAGGGCAGGATTTTATTCCATTTAAAGGAATTTGGGGATGTATTTAATGCCTTCCTTTTCCATCTGGGTTGAGCAACCCTTGCAACCCCAAAGAAAAGGTGGTCATGAAGAATGTGGTGTGGGGGAGCGAGCATCTGTTTAACCAGGTTCGGGCGAAGTGTGGGGTTCGTCTATTGTTTTAGTTTTTATTGTGTTTCCTTTTCGTCAGAGTTTAATGCCCTCTTCAAAGGGGGATCTGGACTACAGGAAGGCAGCCATAAGTCACGGTCGTATAGCACACTTCATTCCATCCTACATCTGCCACGTCCATTTAATAATGCATATTTCAATCAGTAACTCGCCTCCCTTCACATTTATCCCATGGCTTGAGCACCACCTTGCAATGACCTTCCAGCCATCTGAGCTGGCGGTGGTTTTAATAAAGCCAGATCAATTGTCGGTGTTACAGTGACTGATTTGGGTGAAATGCTGACCATTCATTTCCTTGCAATTGCTTTTATGTCTGGAGTCCAGCCTGGCGTGCTGTGCTCCCGGCAGCAGAATCAGCTCATCCCTGGACTGTGTGTTTCAGCAACTTCTTTCGCCAAGCTGATCAGGCAGGAGGCAATTGATTCATAGAGACCTACTCTCTGGGGTAGGAAAGCTAATTTTTCCTAATATTGCTGCCTTGAAACCTGTCCAAAAAGTCTCAGCTCCTAAAAACAGCATTCGAGGAACAGTGTCATCTCCAGCCTTGTTGGTCTGAAGTCAGGCAGCAGGCAAGGTAAAAGTGCTCCTTATAGACTACCTGAATCAGAGAAACGTGAGCTTTCATGAGAAGGAGTTCACATCATCACATACTAGCATCTGAGACTAGCTTTCCTGCCCTTGTAACGTCTTTCTCTGCTGGATCACCACTGCCCCGCTCAAGAGGTGGCATTTCAGGATGAGCAAATGGGGGAGACTCGACTCCATCCTTTGCTAAACTACTCCAGTGGTTACTTACTGTAAAAAATCTGCACCTTCATTCCCCCATTTGAACTTATTATCTGCCCCTTACAGCCACTGGATCTGAAGTGGACATGAGATCAACCTGATTTGTCGTGGGAAATAAGTCTGGTCAAATGAACCTTGATATCATTCTTTGGAAATATTGCAAAGGTAGTGCTAACTTGAGTGGATGCAATGTACCTGTGTTTCCTGTGGTGCGTGTGACTTTATATGCTGATTGTAAAAATAAGGCTGTCTAAAAGCAACGTGGGCTATATTAGGTTGAGCATTGGCTGACTGATGGGTCTAGGTTGAGTGCTTCCATTACAGTTTTGCCAACGATTATTCTGCCACTCTTTTTTTAACCGTACTGATAAAATCTGCAGATGGCACTGAGGGGGCACAACAGTGGTGCAAGTCACTGATACATATACCATCTAGATCATTCAATGAGCTGTCTCCTATGTACAGGACCATCTATAATGAGCTGTCTCCTATGTACAGGACCATGTTGATCATTTAATTAGCTGTCTCCTAAATACAGGATCATCTAGATCATTTAATGAGCTGCCTCCTAGGTACAGGACCATCTAGATCATTCAATGAGCTGTCTCTTATGTACAGGAGCAGCTAGATCATTTAATGA
>JAGPOW010002791.1:2845820-2859646 GCA_030014935.1 Caiman crocodilus | reverse complement strand
GGTACAGGACCATCTAGATCATTCAATGAGCTGTCTCTTATGTACAGGAGCAGCTAGATCATTTAATGAGCTGTCTCCTATGTACAGGACCATCTAGATCATTTAATGAGCTGTCTTCTAGATACAGGACCATCTAGATGATTTAATGAGCTGTCTCCTAGATACAGGACCATCTAGATGATTTAATGAGCTGTCTCCTAGGTAGAGGACCATCTAGATGATTTAATGAGCTGTCTTCTAGATACAGGACCATCTAGATGATTTAATGAGCTGTCTCCTAGGTAGAGGACCATCTAGCTCATCTCCGTGCTGCCCCACTTGGCTCTGTACTGCCCTGCTCAGCCTTGTGCCACCCTGCTTGATGCCCTGTGCTGGGTCTAGTGCACAGAGCCATACTGCATGGCCTGTGGGGCTGTGTCACATATTTTGACCCCTGGGGCAGATATCATGGCTGTGCAGGCCCATGGGGCTGTGTCAGATACATGGACCCGTGGGCCAGATATCATGGCAATGCAGCCCAGATGTGCTCCCCTGCTCTAATAGCATTGTGCGCTTGCTGCTGGTGGCCGTGCTTTGACAAGGATGCTGAGAAAATTAAGAGGGGTCAGGAAGAGCTTCCAAAGTGGTTTCGAGTGTGAAAATTATGTTGTATAATAAGGGAAAAGCAGCTTGATCTAGCTAGCTTGTCCAAAAGGCTGAGAAGCGCTGACTTAATCACAGCTGGGAAATACCAGCAAGAGGACACGATACCTGATCTTTCCAGGCTCTGTCGTCTGGTGCACAGAGGCATAGTGGGATCTGATGGGTGCGTGGAAGCCAAAGTCAGTGATCTTTAAACAGGGAAATAAGATGAAAAATTTTAAAAGCAAGTGCAACGGGAAGAGATTCCTAATGTTGCGGTAAGTGCTGCATCTCTTCGCAGCATCCTTAAACCCAGGCTGGATGCCTTTGCAAATACCTGCTCTTGCTCAACCACAAGCTGTTGGGTGCGAGTGCAGGAATCACCGGGTGAACGTCTCGGGGCTGAGCTGTGCTGGAGGCCGGACAGGAGGAATTACAACATCTTTATTTATCGTGCGCTTTTCACCCCAACGGGCTTTTACACACCGGGGCTGCCTGTTCCACACAAGGATCATTTCAGTGCCCAGAGCAGCAAGCTTGCAGGACGAAGCAACAGCAGCAATAAAAGGTTGCACGTTAGGTTAGGCGGGCCATTTTTATTCGGCCAAAAGAAATTCAGACTCGGGGAGTTTAAGGAGGGAAATGCAGCTCCGCAGTGTGGAATATGGGCAGGCCTGGCAGTTTAGGAGCCCTTGGGCAAGTGAAATGGCTGCAGAGCACATGCAGCCGGGATCTGTTTCGTGTCTCCTCCGCTTTTGCAGTTGCAGCACAGCTTCCTGCCCCAGCAGACGTGGTGGGTGGGCATTGCTTCAGAAGGGCATGCGGGCACCACGTCGTGCCACGGTCCAGGGGATCCATGTGTGGTCTCCCATCCAACCACTGGAGCCCTGCTTAGGTCTGAGATGCATCAGGATAGGTGATCTTGGTCAGGGATGAGACGCGCTCGTGGGTCGAGAGGGTCTAGAAGGCAACCTACATCTTCCCAGTGAGCCTAGATGAACCCTGGGTCCGGGGACCATCTGGACAACAGGCCAGGGTGCAAATCGTAACCCTAAGAGTGGATTTCACCCATTGCAGATTTAAGCTGAGGATGCATATTTTAGATCAGGGACCTCGGCTGCAGCCTGTTTCCAGTACTTTAAAGAAGCCACGCTCAGCATTTCCGTTGCGGGACAGGACTGCTGCTTCTCTGTTGCCCGATCTGATTCTGGAGGCCAACGAAATGAAAGTCTCCCCAGGCCCCTCCCTACCTCGTAAACTTTTAGACCCTTCCAGCTCCCTTGACTTTGCAGTTTTCAAAGGCATTCCTTGTCCGGCCTCACCCGCGCTTCCTCTGCGGGCTCGAGGTTTACATGAAAAGGTCATTTATAAAGCCTGACATTTTATTTCATTGTTAGTGCCCTGGCCAGGCTGGGAATTAAACTCCACTTTTATTGCACACTGTTCCTATTTATTTTTCAGATGGATTAGTAAATTATAGCTGTCACTAAACATTAGAATGGCTTTTTCATCAGCTTGCCCTCCGCGAGCTGACAGTTCATTAGAGCATTTCACCAGGCGGGACCCTGCCACCCGCTCGGGGTCTGAAAAAAAGCCCTTTTTCTTAGAAACCTTGCAAAAAAGCCCGCCCTGGAAACAGCCTGGTAGCCCTGCGCAATGCGAAACATCTGTATCCACGCAGCCAGCCGATAAGAGAAAATTAACAAAAACAAAGGGCTCCCCAGGTAACAACTGCTTATCCGGTTATTGCTGTTATAAAAACGAATGGAAAACATGAATACCGCGAGAGCATCTGATGATTTTCCCGGCTCCGTATGAAATATTTCTCCAGGCTACGATATAGGGAGCGTTTGCACAATTACATAGTTGTGCACCAGGGGAATCCGAACAGTAGCGCCTTTTGAAGAGCTCTGCGCCTTCTCTCGATCCCTAAGTAAACCTCTTGTCCCGCTGTCAACTTTGATTTGTAACAATATTCGTGGCATCTGTTTTTCATATGATATGTGTAATACGGGAGATGCTGTCTGCTCCTTGCGCTGCCCAGAGCTATTCATCTGGGGGCTGCCGAGCACAAAGGAGGAAAAAAGAGTTTGATGCATCTGGAAGGCACCGATAATTGTGAGACGTGACGGTGGAAAGGGACCGGCCATCGCCCTCCGCTCGGGCAAGTGCAATAAAGAAGTAGATAAAGCTGGAAGGGGAGGCAGGCCGCCTCGAGGACTTCCCGTGGTTTCTAGAGGAGCGCGCCGCTTGCTTTTGAGGAAGGCGAGCTCCGAGGCAGCGAGTGCGGCTCCAGCCCTGCCTTGGATTCAGACTCCTCTTGCGGTAGCGAGCTGGTGTCAGACCGCATTAGTCCGTGGGAGATGTCAAGCCGTACGGCGTGATGTGAGCAGACAAGGCCTGGGTCCCCAGGGATGGATTCGGGCAGGACGTTTAGGAAGAGGTGGATGCTTGGGAAATTGCAGCTCAGGAAGCAACGAGCGCTGGAGAGAGAGATCCAGTGTCTGACAAAGCGATCACGGCACATTAAGATGCCAGGGCTCTAATTGCTTTCAACGTGGCTTCCAGAAATAATAGCAGGTGTGCTTGCCCAGGCCCTCGGTCGCTGGCAGGCGGATGTTTGGGCAGCGCCCGCTAATTGCAAGTGTACGTGCTGAAAGTGCTCCCGTGCTAATTATGCCTATGCAAATGAGCCTGCCTCAAGCCAGGCCCAATGCAGATGCTGTGCACAAACGACCAACGATGACTGCAGGAGTCTCTTTAGCAAGGCATGGGTGCGATTCCTGCTGGGATCGTCCTCCTTCTCCTCGTGCTGTGGGAAGCGGGGCTATTTCAGCACCGAAAATGAGACTGCTTGTCAAAATCTGTCATTTCAGGCTCCATTAGCCTACCTGGTCAGGGCACCATGGGAAAGCCAGGTCAGCCATGTGCATTGCTCGTAGCCCACCTCCACCCTGTAGGAACCAAGCCTGTTTTGTTTTCTAACTGTATCATTCTTGTTATTTCAGTTGTCATGCAGCAGCGCCTAGGTGCATCTGTTAGGGACCAGGGGGTGGTTTGCTGGATGCAGTAAAAACCCGGAGCGAAAAGGCAAAAACTGTCCCAACTGCTTCCAACCTAAGTGTCCGGAAGTGTTGCAAAGTCCCAGCAACACTGTGCTTCATGATACGGTTTAATGAGCAGGATGAGTCCAGTACAGAGGCTCCTTGCCCATTCAGTATTCAAGGTCTCTGTGTTTTGTGGCTCACTCGACGCCCCGCATTCAATCAAGGATGAAGCCCTCCAGCCCGATTTGCAAGTTATCGGTGGCCTTGAGTTAGAAACGTTTGTAAAGGCTGCTTTTAGGCTCAGAAGAAAGGAGGAGGAATGTCTTTGAGCTCTCAGGTGTCCGGTTCACAAGTGCCCCTTGATGCCATGGGCATTGCTGAGATGAACCTGAAGCCTGGGGGCGATCACTGCAGCCGGCCTTGCACCCCATTGCAGCTGGGTGTGTTTGGGCAGGAAGTACAGAGGCAATGTCATTCTTCCATGCAAACCCAGGGGATCCCACATTGTCCTGTCCAAGTCTCTTGGGTAAGCAGGTGGAGGTGAGGACCAGCCAAGTCGTCGGGCAAGCCGAGACACCTAGCCATACGTGGCTCTCCCCACCTGGGACACCCCCAGATCTGGAGAGCTCGTGAGCCTGGAGCCTGGTGGCGCTCTTGGGGTCTTCATGCATGGCTCCAGAGGAGAGCTTGGGATCTGTCCCTTTGTACAGAGCGGGGAGACTGACCTCTCTGCATACTCCTTCAGCTCTCTCCTGCCGGGAAGGGAAGGAGGTACACGCACAGGCATACCAGGGTCCTGATGTCAGAGCGCGGCAGGCGCTCTGTCAGCTGATAGCAATTAGAAGTGCAACCTTCCCTTCCCATGTGCACACTCCCGGCAGCTGTGCATGGGACCAAAAAGGAGGTGGAAGACAGGAAATAGCCTTATAAAGAAGCAGGTCTTTTTCCATGTCCCGAGGTGGGGAGGGATCAAGATTAAGGTCGCTTGTGATCTATTCTGCGTGCAAGCCGGGCGGAAACGCTTGCTGGGGACTGATCTAGAAGTCGTGGCTGGACCAGTGTGGTGTCTCCAGCTGAGGCATTTATTTTGGCCTTCTGGGTAAACCAGAGCTTCCCATTTGCCTGATTTAGCAGTGAAGCGAGCTTCCGTGAGACCAGGGTCTCTATCCCGTGGGTAAAACCAGATTTAAAACAGCACTCGCAATCTGCTGCTCTTCTGCAGCTCTGCTTGCCGAGCAGCTAGCGCGATGGGCCCTACAAGCTGCTCCTAATCTTTCCCTGCAAAGCCACCAAGCAGCTACGCTTTGACGCCATCTATCATTTGAATATAATGGCCTGATTCTCTTAAACCATCAGCTCACTGGCAGCAGCTCGAGAGGCTCAAAAGGAAGAGATTTTATTTTTCCCGTCCCTCGCTGGACTTCCTCGGATGCAGCCTTTGATTCAGCCTCCTGATGTTATCAAGTAGGAAGCAGAGGCCCTTTGAAGTGAGCTATTACGGGCTTCATGTCGTGCTTTAAACTGCTAGGGGCTTGAAACGTGCAGCACTGGGGACAGTTTTGTAGAGCGAGCCCCTGCTTCAGCCCCACTTTTAAAGAGGCACGCTCAAATTGTTCGGGCTGCAGGTTTCCAGCTTATGGACAGGGGTTGGATATGATTAAACCTGTTCCCCACTTCTACGTAGGGCTAATATTGGGTGGTTTTCATCTGCAAAGAGCCTTGCGGACAGGATTGTCACCGAGCCTCACAGATTCAGGACGCTACACGCTGTCAACCTCAGCCTGGTACATGCGTGGGAATAGATAGACGCCGGGTTTGTGGATAAAATCACTGAGTTCATTTCTTTTGTGATTCATGCCGTTGTTTTCTGCGGGGGTTTTCCTTGTGCTGTGAAATCTTTTCTGAACCCTGAAAGTTGCCGAACTTTTAGCACAAACCCTCCCTTGTCTGAAAATCTGCCCTGGAAACTTATCTTTTCCCCTCGTTTCCTGTTTCAAAACATATCGTTTATCTGAAGCTGGGCGGCGCGGAGGCTCAGCCGACGCGGCAGGACTGTCGCTGGTCGGAAGAGAGTGTCAGTCACCGAGCCGCGTTCACCGAAACCAGAGGGGGAACAAAAATGAAGCACGCAAAGCAATTTGGGTTTCTAAATGACCGAGGAACAGGCAACAGGGCTAAGCTAGAAAGAGTTCAGCTGGCCTGCTCCCATGCTGGGGTAGACCCAGCGTGCCTTAAGCCTGGGTTTGAACTCGGCCTGTCATTGCCATTACTCTCTTCGTTGCATTATTAGGCCAGGTACAGATATTGCACTCTTACTGGTATGAGTGGGCAGAAACCGGTCTCAACCCAGAAGACAGCAGAGGTTCAGCACGCATCGTCCCAGGTACAAGCGCCCGTATGGGCTGGATTAAAAATGGCAGAACCTGGTCTAAAATAAGCAGCCTAGGTGCGCCCCTCCGCAAAGGGCGCGTGCGTGCACTGTTTGCTGCCAATCTAAACTACAGGAAACCACATCGCTTGGATCTAGCCCGCCTCAGGCTTTTTGAACGTCTGCACCTAACCTCCGAGTGCATCAGTTCGGGACCGGGACCCCACCGTGCTGAGAGCGGAGCAAAATCACAGTCTCTGCTCGTGAGAACTAACCCCTGGGCAGGCGACGAGAGGACGGAGCCGTTTGCAGGCAGGTCAGGGAGCACCAGGAAACGAGGGGATAGGCTTTGCTGTCAGCCTCTCCGCAGCCCCGTTGTTAAAAGGAGGTATCGAGGGGAGGATTGAAGAAGGATAACGAGGCGGCTTTGCAAAGATCGACGTGGAGCTTCTCCCCGTCAGC
This sequence comes from Caiman crocodilus, assembly GCA_030014935.1. Taxonomy (NCBI): domain Eukaryota; kingdom Metazoa; phylum Chordata; order Crocodylia; family Alligatoridae; genus Caiman; species Caiman crocodilus. The sequence goes on along the minus strand of JAGPOW010002791.1, from coordinate 2,853,148 downwards.
GTAGAGGCGGGAAGGTGCGCTGGAGCCTGGCTAAGCCCGAGGGGTCGTGCCAAGCGAGGGAGGCCGGGAACGGCAGCGATGCAGGGGTCAGGAGCTGCACGGGGATCTGCCCTGTCTCCAGGATGTGCAGAAGCATTCTGCTAGGCCTGTGTTTCTGTCTGTCCTCGGGGATAGAGAGCAAGCCAAGCACTCGCCCGTGTTTCGGTATTAGTCACCCCTAGTAAGGATCTGATTTGCAAGGAAAATTTTTCACAGGCTCAGTTTTTTTGTCTTGCTGGTGACTCAGAAAGGGGAATCATCTCACCGTGCCGCATGCCTCTGGGCAAGTCCCTGGGGTACTCGGTTCACTGGTGCGAGGAGTCATTCCCAGACGGGGATGCGCTTTGCTGACTAACAGCGAGACCGAGACGCAGGGAGCCACCCTCGCAAATGTGCGTGCCCCGGGCAGTCGGGGGTAGCGACCTGTGCTGCAAAACGCCCGCTGGCTTCTCTCTGCCAGTCTCGCCGACGAGTCTTTCCCACTGCCCCTCTGCCGCATCCCATCAGGATGACCCCTTCTTCCCTCCGAGGCAGGTTCTCAGCAGCCTGACCGCTGCCCGTCCCTTCTCACGGGCCCGTCAGCGGCAAAAGTACAGGTCTCGCGTGTGGACTGGGGGAGATTTCCCCTGAATTAAGTTTTTAATTGGAATTAAAGTTCCCTTCTCCTGCACCGAGGCATGTTTCCTCTGATTTGGGAGGGGGGTGTTGCACGCATGTCCTGTGACAGGCTTAGCCACGTACCCAAGTCTAAGACGGGGCACGTGCAGTCCTCACCTTGGTGGCTGCAGCCGGGTGAAGAGCTCCTCTTCTGAGCAGAGTTTGGAGGCTGCGGAGGTGAAGACAGGTTCAGAGGAGGGACTTGGACTGAACTGAACGCCGGAGCCCAGCCAAGAGGGGTTTCTGCTGAACAGAGACCCGGTGGGGCTGATCCGCTGCCGGGGGGCAGGAGGATGGGACCTGCCGGGAGCGAGCGATGCAAGCCCCAGGCTCGCAGGGCCGCGGCCTCACCCGGGCATCTCTCGGCATCGCTGCATTGGAGCAGTCGAGCCGTTGAGCTGGTTTGTTTGGGCTGAGGCTTTCCCCGCCGGGTCTTTCCATGCGCATGAAATCCTAACACGCTGCTGTCAGTAGCAGCAAGGCAAGCGCGGGGCTCTGCGGTGATTTATGTCCTGCTGAAGGATGAGCTGGCTTGCGAGGCTTGGAAATAAACACCCCCTGCCCTTTCCGACATGCTCCTGGCTTGCAGCGTGAGCTTGGACACGGGCCAGGGGCTGGTTTCTCCCGGGAACCCCTTGCCACCTCTGCATCCTCTGCCTATATAAGCCTACGGGCTCCGGGGCAGGGAGCTCCTCGTCGTATAGGCACAGACATCAGACCTCCACAATCAGGAGATCCAGGTGCCACCATAATAAATACTCAGTCCAAATCAGACTAGCGCCGAAGGTTGTGCCTGCGCGATAGCACAGCAGCTGGGGCTGCCTCGGAGGGTGGATCTGGTTTGATCCGTGTGGCGTGGAAGTGGTGGGGCTGGTGTGGCTCCAGGGTCCCTGCCGGTCTCGCGTTGCCTGTTCCAAGGGCGATGCATTGGATGCTGACTGGGGACGCACGGCTGTCGCAGGAGCTCGGCGGACACCTGCCAGATATACCCGGTGCATCTGGTAGCGCGCGGGAAATGCCGCGACGTGCATCCCCGTGTGCCCCCCGAGCCCGTTGCCCCAGCTGAAACGCCTAAATCCTGGCCGCTGCTTTCCCAGAGGATCTTCATCACCCTCCTTAGCATCTGATGAAGTGAGCTGCTGCTCACGAAAGCTCATGCATCTCTGAGTTAGTAAATCTGTCCTGCCTCCAAACTAACCTGGCTAACTACCTCGCTTTGGTCTTTAACCCCCCGGCCACACTGGTTGGCATTGCTGAGCTAGCCTCCGGCCACCGAGTCCGCTGGCTGTAAGGCTGGACTCCTCCGTCCCCCGGAGCCCGATGCACCGCGTTGCAGCCGAGCTCTCTCGCGGTTGCTCAAAGGATGCTTTCCTCAGCTCTCCCATCCCGCCCGCTTCCGGCCGTGAACTCGTGCCCTGCAAACGAGCGGCGGCTTTTGCTCGTGCAGTGGGGGCTACCCCAGAGTAGCCTGAACCCTTCCCTCGATAAGTCACTGGGAAGATGGAAAAATAGGCCTTTAATTCTTGAAGAATTTTCCACAGTCCTCTCCCCGCCCTCCTATTAACTTTTAAGCTCATCCAAAAACTGCAGTCCTTGGTTATATACATTGATCACAGGACAAGCAAAGACACAGCCTTGCCAGCTGCACGGGGTTTCCATTGAGTTATAAGTGGAAGCAAATGGTTTTAAAGGAAATTAAATTTACAGCTCTATAAAAAATGCAGTTTATTGCTTTGCTTCTGTCATTCCATGGAGGCAGGGAGATAAAGGAATGCTTTGCATTTGGTTCTTGTCTAGGAGGCCCGAGGCAAATAGGAGCGAACCCCACCAAGCATGTGACGACTCGGGCATCCAAACTCCTCGAAGGGGCCGAGCCTGCCTCCAGAGAAACCCATGGTGAAAACCGTTGCCCGCTTCCAGGAAAGCAGCATCCGAGTCCTTTGGGGTGGGATGTGGGGCTGGTTGGGTTCTCTGCTGATGCTGAGGCCAAAGGCGTCTTTCCTAACTTTGTTGGAAAGCCTCCCATGTGTACCGGGAAAGTTTTCCTTGATCCAGATCCTGCAGAGCAGACCTGCCTCCAGCTTGCTCGCCGTTTCACAGAAGAGGGGGTGCATATGTGGGTTATGTCGGCCAGACCCAAGACCAAAGCCCAGACTAGCGGAGGGAAGAATAAGAAAGACCAGGAAAGAGATGTGGCAACACATGGACCTGATCCTGGGTTGCCTCCTGGCATGGACCTTTCTTGTCCCTTCTGTCTTCGCCAAGGAAATCTCCACGGCATGTCGGGCGTCGGAGAAGCTGCCCTGCTCTCCCCTCGTTGTGCATCCCCGCGGTCTCGCAGGGTCGATGCAGGGAGGGCATTGGCAGTGTTGCAGAAACCACGCCAGCTTCCGTGAGTGGGAAATCTGTCAGGGGCCAGTGCTTTAAAATAAACTTCCCCAGACTGCAAACCTGTAAGCATGGGGGGGCCGCCAGCTCCTGGGGCAAGCTCGGCTTTACTTGATAGAGCCAAGTGATTCCTGAACGGATCTGGGCCTAAGGGCATCCTGGAAGGCGGATGCTGCTCTCAGGAGACAAAACCTCCACCCCTCCCGTATCACAGCGAACCGCCACGACGTTAGGAGCATGCAGAAAGGGCAACCTTGGTGGTTCGTTTGCTGCACAGTGCACGGTCTCTGAATTGATAGTGATTGCCTGCCCTTCGGTACCGTCTATGAACTGATCTCCTCTGCATTTCTTTACTGGGCCTGCAGATACTCTTGGAACAAATGGCCATAAAACGCCTGCTAAACCCAGCGTGTTTAAACCTCACACCAGAAACTGAGAAATGAGAGTTGTTCTGCCTTAATGTTAAAACCAGACTGGTACTGGCTTGGCCAGAAACACTGAGCCTTGCATGTATCCTCTGACGGCCAACGATCTCCAGATCTGATGGGCTGCCCACCAGAAGGAGCAGATTTCAGGTTGGGACCGTCCATGGAGAACACCCAGGGTGAAATCTTGGCCCCGTTGAAAATAACGGGAGAATTTCCCTTGATTTCTGTGGAACCAAGAGTTGAGCTCTAGCCTTGCAGCGCTCATCAGTAGCTCTCCCGGGGCATGTCTATACGTGCGTTAAGGTGCCATAATTACGGCACATTAAGTTTTGTACCTGTAATAACAGGTGCTGTAATCAGTGCTACTGTGCAGTAGCGCCGGCGTGCGTCTTTTAAGTGACGCTAATGCGCAGTAGATTCATTCTGCTGCGCATTAGTGCATTAGCATGGCTTTTGCCATGAAGTGCTAATGCACGGTAGAATTAGGCCACTGTGCTTTTAGCATCTTATGTAGACGCACCCCCTGTCTCTGTTGTGCCCAGGAACAAATGATTCAGCAGATCCTGACTACCAATGAAGGCTGGGGAAAGAGAGGCTTCATTAGGTTGCCAGGTATTGATAGGTCTTCAATCCATGTGCCCAGAAGCTAATGAGAACCCAGGTACTGTGTATCCACTCTGGCCTATTCTACTAGCAGGCTTCATGCCTCCACCTCATTGTTATCTTCCTGCTCAAGGCATTTATATTGACCCGTCAGTAGCAGTGAAAAGCCATGGGCTTGCCCCATTATTATTAATGCATAGTAATTAGTGCATCATGCATCATAATGGACTCATAACTCAGCATCCTGGGGTGAAGGTGGCTCCCCTCTGTGTCGGCCTTGGTGCATTGCAGAGGCTTCCTGTTGAGTGGGGATGAGATGCACGAGAGAGTTTCTGGCTGGCGTCGGCGCAGCTGCGAGTGAGGATGGAGCGCGCCGAGATGCTGGTTTAAGGCAAGATGTACTGCAGCTCTGAGTCCCGGGGCCATATGTTGACTCCTTCTCCCTTCCTAGAAGCGTTCCCCTGCGGGGCTGTGGCACCAGGCCAGAGCGATGTGCGAGCAGATTGGGGAGGCGTGCGTTTCCTGTTGACCTGAAGTGCCTCTTCTGAGCTGAGAAGCTCAATCGATCCCCTTGACAAAGCAAGGGGACGCCGGCGAGGCTCCGTTCCAGGAAGCCCGCACAAGGCAGATGAAGGCGGTTTGCTCCTTTCAGATCGGCCGGAGCTACAAAGTGAGCGTGTGCAGCCTGTTGGCTCGCAGCGTGGAGGGCAGAGGGAACAGGCCTCCATTCCTCCCAGCTGTGTCAATACACAAGGAAGAAACAAAAGTGCTCTTTATTTGTGTTTTGCTGGTGTGGAGGAAGACAAAACGATGGCAGTTGTGCGGTGATGCTGCCCGCTCAGGACAGGCCTGTGCTGGCATCACTGGGTACCCGCATCCTTCAGGGAGCTGTTGGGCGATGGAGAGCAGCAGAAAGTGGCCCTAAAAGGCCCACGTGCATTTCTTTTCCTGGGAAGGGAGCTCCATCCAGGATGTATGGAGGGAATGGATAGGACCGCATCTCCCTCGTCTTCTCCGTAGAGACACCATCTGCAGTTCAGCACTGCAGGAGGACATTGCACTTGACCCTTGAGCACCGTTTTTTCATTTGCAGACCCCTAAAAAAATCCCAAATGGAGGTGCAGACCCCGTTGGATTGTAAGGGTGGGTATCCACACACTTGCTCATCTTTCAGGGACCCCCTAGACATAATCTGTGGACCCCTGTCCTAGAGCCATCTTGTTCCACCAAGCATGTTTGAGTGGGGCTTTCTTGTGTCTCTTCTCTTTGGGGTCTTCAGACAGTGGGTGGTATCCAAGAGCCTGCCCTTTTTCTCCTGGGGTTAGCACTAAGCAATTCATTCCCTTTGGCTGCCCCAATCCACTCGCAGCTCCCGTCTTGGAGAAGTGTTTCTGCATGGCCAGCTTGTACGTGTGCTGTGACCACTTTGGAAGTTCTCCATTGCCATTGTGCCACTAGCAAAAAAGGGCGAGCAAAGTGCTGCTCACTTCAACGGAGAGCTGGTAGCAACAGAGCACTTCAGACTCGGTGGCAGGAGTAGGGCAGTGAGTGCGTCTTTGGGCTGCATGGGAAGGGACAATCAGGAGCTTGTGAACCAAACATTACTTAGCCTCCCCCAGAAGGCTCATTATGATGCTGAATCCATCCTGCAGCTTCTGCTGGGCCCTTCAGCAATTTCCCAGCTGATCTTTCATCCTGGAAGGATGCAGTCTCCACCCTTGGAGGTTTTGAAGACCCGGCTAAACAAAGCCTTGGCTGGGATGATGGAGTTGGGTCTGGTCCTGCTTGGAGCAGGGGGTTGGCCTAGATGTGACCTCCTGAGGTCCCATCCAACCCTCATTTTCTATATTTGGAGTTATTTATGCTGCCTTCACCAGGCTCCGGTGTTAAAGTCCCATTAGGGATGATGCAAGCAGCTTCGGGCTAATGTCAGAGCGTTTTCCTTCCAACCCCAAGGACAGCAGGGCTCTGGGTGCATCAGTTTGCATTTGGAAACAGTCCTGGGCAGCCGTAAGAACAAGAAAGATTTAAGCACTGTAGCAAACTGTGAAGCCTGCAGAGAAGAGCCAGGCAGCCTACCACCCCGGGCTGCCTCCATCCATCACTGCCCGTATGAGTCAAAACACCCACCAGGAACTCTCCTCTCCGCAAACAAGCGCAGGTGCAGAACACGACTGCAGACAGCTGTCGTTTGACCCTCTGGTGCATTTCCTTTCCAGTGCCTCCCCGCAGTAGCCTCTCCCAAACAGCCATCAGCTGAGAAAACAAGAGGATTTGCCTTCCTACACAAGGCACGTGATGGGAACACCTCGACAAGTCAACTACCCCAACGCACCGATGGGGAACAAGAGGACAGAACGGAGCCTAGCAAGAGGCAAGTCCCTGCGGGATGCTATAAGGAGACCCAGCGTTTGCATCTAACTTTGGGCCCCGTGGGTAGAAGAAACGAGGTTGCTAACTGCAGCGCTGCAGCCCTGAGAGCTGGACTGGCAAACTCGGCTCACAGCAGCCTGACGCTGCAGGAGAAGACAGAGGCAGAGGCATTAAGTGGCTCCGCTCCGCAGCCTGGGACTGGCCTGCAGAAACCTCTATACCTTACAGTGGGAACAGAGGAGAGAAAAAGGGTCGTTGAAAATGTAAGCAAGATCCCAGGAGTTTTTGCGTTGTGTGTTAAAGAGGATTTCCAGCCTGAAGGTGGGAAACTTGAGAGCTAATTTCTCCAACTTGTTCATTTTATAGCGTCCTGTCTGACGCCAGGCTGGGAGGCTCTGCTGCCCTTCCAGGCAGTGGGAAGAAGCTCTTGGGGAACTTCAAGCCGGCAAATGCCCTGCTCACATCTGGCCCAAACCCTGCCCCGTTTGTATAGAAGAAGCATCGTGAGGTCAGGCCCCTCTGACAGGAAGTAAAAGCTCCCCATCCACACGTGTTGCACAGCCCTTGATCCACAGGGACCGTGGATTTGTGATCGCTCTCGGGGAATCTGTTCCTTCACAAGGAGCTGTTGAAACCCCCTGGAGATGGCACTTGTTGCTCTACGTATTGTCGGGTATGTCCCCACCGCCGGCATGACTGACGAGCGCTAGCTAGCTTGGGTTTCACCAGGATCCTGGATGTGTCCGTGTGGCGGGCCAGTAGGGGGCGCTCCCGTTTCGAGCCGCCCACCTCCCTGCGCCCGACCACCTTCCAGGCTCCGAGTGCCTCCCTTGGGGTGCC